>OY288270.1:73266542-73556374 GCA_958450335.1 Hibiscus tridactylites | reverse complement strand
AGATGTCGGGGAGTCTCGAATCGTAGCGCGAACAGCTTAGAAGGAACCATTACAAGTAGGAAGTCACATTAGAATCTTGTCCGAATCCGATATATAAGAACTGATACAAAAGGATAGAGTGATCAACTACCATTCCTTAACTGATGCCAGTCATCTTCATCGTCTAGGCCACATCCTACTAATTTCGACGTCGTTCGGTTCACACAGGTAATGGTTTCCCCAACTGAAAGTTTCAATTAAAATACTTAATAATTGCTAAATAAAAGCGGAAAAAATGAAAGAGTACGAGTAACAGAGAAGGGATTTTTGCCTGGCAAGATGTACCGTTTATGGTACTTTGGCGTATTAACGACTAGTGACTGTTGGGAAATCCCTTCACGGTCGATATAGGCTCGGCTTGTCCGTAGTCTCTATAATATCACATTCGAAACTCAAACCCGAGTCCAAGTAACATACGCAATTCACCAAGTGCTGACAACAATCCCATCCTTACCTGTTCGATACAAGATACCCGGAGCTCCGTCCCGGAAACCGCTTCGACTTCTTCGTCCAAAAGATCATTAACCTTGAATGTCAATGAACCCAAATGATCCACAGTGTTCACAAGAGCTTTGATGGTATAATCTTTCAATGTTTCGACCACCCTGCAAATATATGAACATGTTAGTAATTAAAACAACAATACGATGAACAAAAGTAAAGGATTGAAACTCACATTTGCTTTTGATCATCATTGGTGTAGGTTACCTCAAAATACTCAGCTGCTGAGTAGAGCTGTGTTCTCAGATTTTTCAAATCCTGAAACAAAGTAACCGTGTCGGAAAACTCTGGTGTGAATGTCGGATTCGGAGTACCATTGTCTCCTACTCCTTTTGGGTATGTATCGGACACGAATACTATAAGGAGAATGAAAGAGCTAAATTGTGATTAGGGATATAGAAATGCAAGCACTAATAGTACCTTGAGACTTTCAGAGAACAACAAGCTTTGCTGCACCAGAAGTTCATCGGAATTCGACGCGTCTCGAGACATCGGCATTGCAGCAGCGTTAGCCGTTGAATCCGTGGAGATGATCGGACTTAATCTGCATCAATCAAGATAACCGGATTAAGAATTCAAGCAATGAAGGGTAAAGGGAAGAGCAAGAAAAACAGACTCATTCTAGCATCTGATAAACCAAAAGTTTTCGTCTTTCCACTTGATGTGCAGCTCAACTTTCAGAAAAAAGATCCACTTCCCATTTATATAACCTTATTCAGTGACGGACACAAAATTTTATACAAAAAATACGAACCTTTATAAAAAAATTGAAAATTTTAAGAATACGAGCTTGTCTCAAAATCAATTCGTTTAACGGACGTGGGGATTCATGGTTACCACGAAAGTCAGCTTCTTTGCAGAGTCAAACTTGAAATTTGTAACTCATAATTAAAAGCTTAATCCACTTTCGAGTGTATTTGATTACGCCTGGACATGTTGGAGAATTCTGACAGATCCAGATTAACCATTTGATTAGTAAACTTGTCTATTTGTTCACAACAGATCACTGTCTGATATAGATAATTTACTGACCAAATTCTTCTGCTGTAACCTTGCTTTGTCCATTAGTATTTCTCTTGAAGGCTACTTCCATTGTTTAAAACAAACTTCTTTATTATAGATTCATAAATCCAATCCAACACTGTAAGTTTACAATAAACGATTTTAAAAGGGTTTATAGTTAAAAATTGAATCGAGTATATTAAAATAATGATATATATATATATATATATATATATATATATATATATATATATATTTTGGCCCACTTTCTTTTTTTCTTAGAAGGGGTAATTGTTTTTCTCCATTGGTTGGTTGTACGGGGGAGGGGACCCTATTTCTCTCTTTTCCCCACCTCTTGCGGGGGAACCGATGATTTAATTTTACAGAGCTCTACCTGATTTAACATTTCAACTTATCTGTATTTTCTTACAAAATTAAAAGTTAAATTTTCATTAAAAATGAGAATCGACTTATAAATAAAAAATAACGCATTCAAATATAATAGTTTAATCGATGTGAAGAAACAAAGCAAAAACACTCTTAATGTAATCTTCATCTTTCATAGAGAAACTTAACAATTATCGATATTATTTATGTTTTTATTTAAGCTTGACAATATATTAACGTGGGAGTAAGGATGTTAATAGGGCGGGGAGGGTGTAAAGATTATTCTTCCTATACTCATTCTCATCAAAATTTTTTTATCTTTATCTCTACCCCACGACCCGCTGTAAATACAAAATTTTAAACCATCCCTGCCCCGCAACCTGCAAGACTAAAATCATTCCCGCCCATCATTCAGGTAGGTCCTCAGACCAACTAATCACCTCTTTACCCGCCCTATGACCCATTTATATGATATATTTATAAATATTAATTATATAAATATAAATAACATTTGTTATGAAAAAAATATAAAATATTTATCATTCACTCTTGCCACATATGTGACATTATTGCAAATGTCATTATTTTTAAAAAATAATAATATACGAAATTAAATTTTGTACAACAGAAAAGTTTGGAATAAATAAATACTGAAGTATATTGTAAAAGACAAGAAAATAATACAAATAACATGTAAAATAATATTTTAACCGTTGCGACAAATAAACAATATAGGAAGAACTAAAAAAGAAAATAACAGAGAAAAAATAACCTTTTAAAAAAATAAGAACAAATAACATACAATATTAGAAAAATAAAATACTTATGGTGAGGACTAAAGAGAAGAAAACAAACATTAAAAAGAAGGCTTAACGTTAGAAAACAACAAAGAAGAATTCGATAAACATATTATATATATATATATATATATATATATATTTCACAAATAATCTAAGATAAGTCAATATAAATTATCTTAAACTTAGGAAAATTCTGCCACACTCGACGAGCACCAATGAGCACCACTAGCGACGAGCACCAATGAGCACCACTAGCGACGAGCACTGATGAACACCACTAGCGACGAGAACTGATGAGCACCATTAATTTAATTTATAAAGATTAAAAATTAAAGGACTCACTGTATAATTATAAATTATTTAAAAATCAAAAAATAAATTAATTAAAATATATTATTTTATTTTTAATTTTATTTTAAACATAGATCAAAATACCTATTTAGCCTTAATTAAAAACCTTAAACTTAGAAAAAAAAGAATTATCAAAGTATTACGTCTTGATAATGTTATCATATGAGATAATACTAAACGTAAGAATGGTTCAAAAATAATAATTAAAATTTAAAAATTAACAAATTCAAAAATTAAGTTTTGAAAAGCAATCCAAATGAAGGGGAGTCTAACGTATAACATGTAAGGATGGGGGGCTAAAAACCGTATGTTTCTATCTTGTGAAAGACTCAGTTATTTTAATAATATTTTAGATTGGTTTTTTGTGAGTTTTAACAAGTTTTAATATTTAAAAAAACAAATTTTGGTACTTTGTCTAAAAACCTAAAGTGTTATGTAAAAAACAAATATCAAAATTTGTCAAAAATCACAAAAAATCAACCTAAAATGTTATAAAAAATTTAATAATTTAAGATTTTAACGAGTCTTTTATAACTTTCGAAACTTGTCATTTTTTAATCGCACCCTAAACCTATTGCATCATACTCACCCATATGAAGAGTAAATGATGCTTTATATATTATTATTATTATTATTATTATTATTATTATTATTATTGGAACCAACTATAGTGCATATCCGTTTCTAAAGTGAAGGAGTAATTATATAAAAACATTTTTAAATAATTATTTACGAAAATGACCTTTAGCCTATGTTATTTAGAAAAATGACCTCAAATCTTTCACGTAATGTGTCTTCACGTTCTGGGAAACGCGAAACCATGACCTTGTGTTCTACAAATAGCGAGGTCCGTCCGACGTGAGCCGCCTTTTTATATTCTGTAATTTAAAATTACTGAATAAGACCTCACGCTCTCCATAACGTGAGGTCCCCAAGATATTGAATTTATCGTGAAAGAAAATAAATGGACCTCGCGTTCTGCAGAAAGCGAGGTCCACGTATTCCATATTGAAATACAAGAGTGCGTAGGCATGTTCGAGGCATTTTATCGTGGATAATTCTGGTAATTTTTAAGCTTAGATACGTAGTATTGAGACTTATCTTCTATTTGAGACTGATATTGGCACGTAAGAGACATTGCACAATGTATAAAAAGTGCGTTGAAATGGTTTGAACGCTACTTTTATTTTTCAAGAATAAGAAGTTGAAATGGCTTGGTAGGCATGTTGGAGGTGTTTTCCTGGGTTATTATTAGAATAATCTTTATAATATTTTAGGTTAGAGGCCTAGTATTGGAACTTATCTTTCTACATCGATCTCATTTTTTATTATGCTTGATCATTATGTTTAGTTATTTAGTGAAAAAGATACTACTTATGCGTGTGTTTGATGCGTATGCAGATTGCGTTACTCACTGCCTGAGCAAGCACTATCGCGACAATGAAGGAAAGAAAGGAGTGATACAGAACCATCTCTCGACGGTCCAAATCTAGACATCTGTGGATTACAGTTTCTACTGAAGGAAGCTGAACCATAAGATAGAGCCATGATGAGCGAAAGAGACAGACAGACCATTACCGATGCAATACCCTGACACAGTTGACAAGGGATAAAATATGTAAAGTGGTATGTGTTTTGAAGAGCATGAAAAGATGAATTTTTCTATGTACTTTGCATGAAGATCGGACTGCAGGAAGATCATGAAAACACCGAAAGAAGGTCAAGAGAAGATTCCACGCAAGTGGAAGGATTTTAAGGAAGAATGATATAATACTTAAAAGAAGATCTTTTCTTTTAATGTGTTTAATTCTAACTCAACTTCCTCCTCAAGAAGAACTTGACCTAGGCCTCCTCTATAAATAAGAAGCCAAAGCCGGCCATTGAGACATCGAACGAGATCTTAGAGAGATATTGTAGCGAGCTTACATCTACATCATGTTCTAATTTCTTCTTAGGGTTTAGATTGTGCTATTTAGTAGTTGTGAGAAAACGGTTGGATTTTGTTTAAGTTTTTGTTAATGCAATTTTAGTTCAAGGATTGCTTATTCTTGGTTTTTAATCTTGTTTGTGAGTGAATTGGGAGAAGATCTTGTGAAACTATCTATTTGTCTAATATCGGGAGAGTTAGACTCACGAAATGGATAAGCATGGTTTTCATTCCAACCGATGAAAGCTAACTCAGCTTATGGATAAGTTTGAGTTTCAACGACTAAAAGAAGCGTGGGATTGGTTGGTGTTCATCCTTGGTTCACGCTGGGAGGTATTATCAAGGCCTGCACATTAGCACGATTTCGACTTAAGGATAAGGAGAAACCACTGAAGGATGCTTTGTCGAACCTTGACGTTGTTCATTACTGCCCAAGCAATGGATTGCCGAGGCAGTTACTCAACTCGTTGTCGCGACAGTGACCTTTGTCTTTTCCGAGGCAATTTGGTGTTCGTTGTATTCAAAGACCGAGACAATTCCAATTGGTTTCCACACTACGACACAATATAATCTGGCCCACCGTCTCATCTTGATTTCTCAACTCTTTAGTTTACTGGCTTATTTTATTTTCTGTTTATTAGATTACTCTAAAAACCAATCAATCACTTGTGTTCTTTAATTTTATTTCCTTTTTAGTGCGAGACAATAACATTGAAGGTTACACCAATCCCTGTGGAGACGATACTCAATACTCATCACTTTATTACTTGGGGTGTGTATAATTGCACAATTGCGGGGCACTTTACACACGCAACAAGTTTTTGGCGCCGTTGTCGGGGATTGACAATAACAACCTTTGTTTTATTTTCTTGCACTTTTTATTTTTAGTTTTTCAAGGGCTAATCGATTTTAGTTTGCATTGGTGTATGACCAGGGCGAATCGAAAGAATCCATTGTTCGAACTTAATCCAGAAATCGATCGTACTTGTCAAAGACTCAAACAAGGGATAAGAGCAATGACACATGTAGCTGGCAACCAGAATGCCAATGACAATCAGAACCCCGACGACAATCAGAATGCCGCATCAGGAGACAGAGAAATTCGGCCACCTCCAATTGATCAAGTGAGAAACCTCACTGTCTGAGATTACTTAGAAGAAGATCTCAACAGACTGAATCCAAGAGTTGTCACACCTGCGATATAAGCTGCCTACCTTGAAGTAAAGCCCATAATGTTCAACATGATCAATACCATGAGACAATTTGTCGGCTCAGCAACTGAAGATGCTAGACAACAACTCAACTCCTTCTTAGAGATTTGCAATTCATTCAAAATACAAGGAGTCCACGAGGATATTTCGAGGCTGAAATTATTTCCCTATTCACTGAAGGATAGGGCAAAAACCTGGTTAAATAGCATTCCAGTTGGATCTATAGAATCCTGGAGTGACTTATGTCGTGATTTCCTTGCTAGATTTAATCCTACAAATTTAACTGATAAATTACGTAATGAAATCACTTCTTTTTGGCAGTCTGTTACATAAATGCCCCTTACACGGGTTCCAATTGTGGACACAAGTGACAATGTTCTACAATGTTGTAAATACGCCAACGAGGATGATGCTTGATGCCTCGACAAATGACATACTCCTAGACAAGCAACCGGAGGAAGCAATGGAGATCCTGAATAAGCTGGCTAAAAATGACTATCAATTCCCAACATCCAGAAGAGGAGGAATCAGACGCCAACCCACAGTAAACGAACTAGAGTCCTCAAACTCGATTTCAGCCCAAATAACCACCTTGACCAAGTTGGTCATGAACATGCAAAAGCAAAATAATCACCAAAAGGTCAAGGTAATGGATCTGTTTTGTGAAAACTATGGGGGTAACCAGGTTTCTTCTGAATGCCCACCGAATCTAGAGTCGAGCTTTTATGTTGGAAACTACAACCGCAACAACAATGCGATGCCCAACACCTACAACCCGGTTTGGAGAAAACACCCCAACTTCTCATAGAGCAACCCTAACCCTAAATCAGAACGATCAAAATGCTCCAGCACATGGATTCTAACAGAACATGCCACGACAACAAATGCCTCAGCAACCGATGCAGCAACAAATACCGCAACAACAAGCCATGCCATCTAGTTCCTTGGAACAGTCCTTAAATGTTTTTATGTCTCAAACTAGTGCATATATGGCTAGTAATGATCGATTTATAAAGAAAACTGATGCTTTCAAGGACAATACTGAGATGAGAATGCAGAACCATGAAGTCACTAGAGACCCAAGTGGGGCAATTTGCCCAGATCCTGAACACCAGACCAATGGGAGGGTTGCCAAGCGATACTGAAGTCACCAAGGGAGCAACTCATGAACAGTGCAAAGCAATCAGTAAAAGGAGTGGGAAGCAGCTCAAGGAACCCCCAGCTAATGAAAAAGAGGAGACCAAATCGAAGGAGCCTATTACGACGACAACACCTGATAACAAAGGTTGAAACGACAGAAGCAAGAGTACCCGTTCAAGAAGTTCATGGACATCTTGAAGCAAGTCCACATCAACTTGCCCCTAGTTGAAGCAATTGAGCAAATGCAGAATTATGCCAAGTTCCTGAAAGACATTGTCTCTAAGCGAACAAGGATTGGGGAGTTTGAAACAATTGTCGTGCTAGAAGGATGTATGACCATGCTACACAACCGGACACTACCTAAACTTAAGAATCCTGAGAGCTTTACAATACCATGTGCAATCGGGAAATTATGTTGGGAAGGCGTTGTGTGACTTAGGATCGAGCATTAACTTGATGCCAAAATCCGTTTTCCAGAAATTAGGAATTGGAAAGGCTAGACCTACCACAGTCATGCTTCAACTGGCCGATCGTTCATATGTGCATCTAGAAGGAAAAATTGAAGACATATTGGTAAGAGTAGATAAGTTTATTTTTCCTGCTGACTTTCTTGTTTTGGATTGTGAAGCAGATGAACATGCACCTATCATACTCGGGAGACCATTCCTAGCCACGGGAAGGACCTTGATCGACTTGGAAAAATGAGAGCTAACCATGAGAGTCAATGATCAACAAGTCAAGCTCAATGTTTTCCAAACTCTAAAACGTGCAGACGATCAAGAAGAATGTCAAATGATTCAAGCAACCATTTAATTCAACTTTGACATAGATGCACCATGCCTAGGCAAACATTGCCTCGGCAATGATTCTAGTTATTGCCTCGACAATCACTTGGACCATTGGCTTGACGACTGTCTCGATAATGACTTGTCGGATTCTGAAGAAGTTGAAAAGACAGAGATTGAGGAACAAGAGGAGGCCAACTAGATAGCATCCCAACCAGGAACGAAGATTAATCAACATGCTTAAGCTATACAAGAAGGAAATAAGGTGGAATATTGCCGATTTGAAAGGAATAAGCCTAGCGATATGCATGCATAAAATCCTTTTAGAGGACAATCACAAACCTACCATTGAGGCTCAGCGAAGGCTTAACTATGCCATGAAGGAGGTAGTGAGAAAAGAAATCATCAAATGGCTTGATGCCTGATATGAACCCAGTAATGTGACCCGAGTCATATAGATGTGCCCGATCGTGATTCTAGTAAGAAATATTCGTTGATACGCTTTGAACTCTGAGATATCATAAAACATACATGTGAGATGAATATCATTATAATAAAAATTAATGAAGAAAGGAATTGGATAGGTAATTTGGATATTTTGGTGGCTAAGGATGGAGGATGATAATCGTGGAAAGGTTTCAATGAAAGAATGAGTGATGGGAGATGCTAAAGGCGGTGTGGATTTGTATGGTTGCAAGGATAGTGAATTGTGACCCGCTAGGTATAACGAGCTAGGGACCAGCAATATACTTTGATGGAGTCGAAGTGGAGGAGTGTGGAACGTGACCCATAAGCTATAAGAGAGCTTGGAACCAACGCTATAGTAAAATGAAATGGATAGAAGACTATAAGTACAACTTGAAGCCGATAAAGTTCTCGTAAGAACAAGATGAAAGCAATCTTTCAAAGGTTTATATTCTCCAAAAAAGTCCTTACAAATGAACCTAAGGTGCCTATTTATAGTGTGGCTAGGCACCATATGAAAAGTCACACAAAAGAGAGATGAATGCTCATCTAAATACTATTGAATACAAATAAATGAAATGTTTCTTTCTTATCCTTTTGATGGATGAATTTTGCTTCAATTTGAGATGAATTTAGCCTTAAATTCGTCCAAAAGGAGTGGTGACTCTTGGACTGCTTCATTTTTCTTGCAAATGGATAAAAGGAAATGAATGTAGACATCTCACACGTCCAAATCAGCTTGTCTCTTTGAATTCCTTGATGGTTTTATCACTTAATTTGATGATTAAATGGCATTAAACCAGCCTTCATTGCTTGCACATTTGTAGAATATGATCAACCTCAAAAGATGATAAATAAAGACCTTGAATGCATAGTTTGAATGCTGATTATTGCATGTCCCTTCTCTTGAACGTGAATGGCCTTCATTGGTTCATAATTTAAACCTTGAATAGGTGAATTATGAAGCTTAAATGCTTTGTTACTCTAAGAAGATGAACAATCTTGAAAAGATGAAAAGAATTCAGCCTTGAATTGCCTTCAATTGCCTGAGTAAAGATGGTCATCAATGACTTGTTTCCAAGCTGAAGTTGAAAAGTATCTTCTTTAATCCACACGTCACATGAACCTAGACACACACAAAGGATTTATTCAAACTTAAAATAATAGATGCATGAAACAATTAAAGAGTTAGTTAATTGAGTGAACTAGTTAAATGAATGAACTAGTTTAATTAAAGAACTGACTTTATTGAATTTAACTAAATGCATGAATGAAGTAGTTTAATGAATGATTTAAGATACATAATTAAACTACTTCCCTAAATAAACTAAAACTATAAAAAAAGTGCATGCTTTAATGACCAGCACACTTTATTAATGCAATGGAAGTTATGAAATACTTAAATTCTCATGCAATTGCATGCATGAGCAAGGTAAGGCATTCCTCCCTTATTATTTCTTCTTTCCCACGTTCACGGCTTGTTGTAAACAAGCTTTCCATGGTTGATTGAAACTCCTTGGCCCGTGCACGTGTAATGGGGCCACTTGGGTACTCCTCCGGGTCCTTGTTCTTGATGGTCATATTAATGCCGATATCATCTACCCTATCTCTGACAACACATGGGTAAGCCCGATACAATGTGTACCAAAGAAAGGTGGAATGATCGTGATAACCAATGAGAACAATGAATTAATCCCAACCAGGACTGTGACCGGATAGAGGGTTTGTATGGATTATCGCAAGTTGAATAAAGCTACTAGGAAGGATCATTTTCTTTTACCATTTATTGACTAAATGCTTGATCGACTTACATGCAAACTATTTTATTGTTTTCTTGGTGGTTACTCAGGTTACAATCAAATTGTCATAGCACCGGACGACCAGGAAAAAACCACCTTTATATGCCAATACAACACATATGCATTTAGAAGGATTTCGTTCGAACTGTGCAATGCCCCGACAACCTTCCAGCGATGCATGATGGCAATTTTCTCCGACATGGTGGACGATTTTCTGGAGATCTTCATGGATGATTTCTCAGTATTCGGTGATAACTTTGACAATTGCCTCGACAATTTGGAGAGGGTACTCAAATGATTAGAGGAATCCAATTTGGTCTTAAACTGGGAGAAGTGCCATTTTATGGTGGATGAAGGCATAGTTTTCAGCCACAAGATCTCATCGAAGAGCACTGAAGTAGACAAAGCGAAAATAGATGTGATCGAGAAACTACCTCCACCAACTACAATCAAAGGAATCCGAAGCTTCCTGGGACACACAAGTTTTATCGGAGATTTATTGCAAATTTTTCTAAAATTACTAAACCTTTGTGTCACTTGCTTGAACATGATAAGGCCTTTGACTTCAATGAGGCATGCACCGAAGCATTCGAGACATTGAAGCAAAAACTTGTGACCGTACCCATTGTAGTCCCACCAGATTGGACATTTCCCTTTGAACTCATGTGTGACGCAAGTGATTATGTCGTCGGAGCAGTCCTTGGACAAAGGCAAGGCAAACTCTTCAATGTGATCTACTATTCTAGTAAAACACTCAATGAAGCCCAAGTCAACTATACTACTACTACCAAAAAAGAGTTACTAGCAGTAGTCTTTGCCTTCGACAAGTTTTGATCATACCTAATCGGAACCAAGGTGACTGTTCATACAAACCACTCAGCGATCAAATACTTGTTTTCCAAGAAAGATGCAAAGCCTAGATTGATTCGATAGATTCTTCTACTATAAGAATTTGATGTCGACATCAAGGACAGAAAATAACGGAAAATCAAGTTACTGACCACCTGTCATGACTGGAACAAGGAAGAGAAGACACCACAAGCACCGAAATACAAGATGCATTCCCATATGAGCAGCTCTTAGTTACCTCGGTAGTGACTGCCACTACTGCCTCGACAACGACTGGCAATATTGCCTAGGCAATACCCTTGACAGTGATGTCCGCCTCACAAACACCCTGGTATGCTGATCTTGTCAATTTTTTAGTTAGTGGTGTATTACCTTATAAACTTAACCATCAAGGGAAGAAGAGGTTCCAACATGATGCTAATCATTAGTTTTGGGACGAGCCTCTTTTGTTTAAACAATGTGCAGATCAGGTTATAAGAAGATATGTTCCTAAAGAAGAACAAGGATGGGTGCTTCATCAATGTCATTCCTCACCATATGGAGGAAACTTTAGAGGAGCCAGAACCGCGACCAAGGTACTACAGTCAGGATTATATTGGCCTAAACTTTACAAAGATGGCCAAGCTTTCTATAAGCAATGTGACCGATGTCAGCATACTGGTGATATTTCGAGACGAAATGGGATGCCCTTGCAAAACATCCTTGAAGTCGAGTTGTTCGATGTTTGGGGAATTGATTTCATGGGGCCTTTTACATCCTCATGTGGGAATCTATACATACTTCTGGCCGTTGACTATGTATCCAAGTGGGTCAAAGCTATTTCCTCTCCAAACAATGACTCCAAAACTGTATAAAAGTTCTTGCAAAAACACATATTCACACGGTTTGGAGTACCTCAAGCTATAATCAGTGACGAGGGCAAACACGTCGACAATAAGCTCATTGCCGCGACATTGAAGAAATTTGGTGTCACATATAAGATTGCCACGACATATCACCTTCAGACCAATGGGCAGGCTGAGATATCGAACAGAGAGTTGAAGAACATTCTTGAAAAGATGGTTAACCAATCTCGAAAGGATTGCTCCCTTCGACTTGATGATGCATTTTGGACCTATTGAACAACCTTCAAAACTCCATTGGGAATGTCCCCATATCGACTTGTGTACGGAAAAACTTGTCATCTACCAGTTGAGATCGAGCACAAGACATATTCGGTAATCATGATGGTGAATATTGATTGGGAGAATGCTAGACAGAAACGACTCCTAGACCTCAACGAATTAGAAGAGTTTCGAGCCTTGGCGTACGACAATGCGAGAATCTACAAGAAGAAAACTAAGCGATGGCATAATAGTAAGCTTCTACCGCGACAATTCTTGCCCGGGCATATGGTGCTCCTTTTCAATTCTAGACTGAAGCTATTCCCAAGGAAACTCCAATTGAGATGGTCTGGGCCATTTGAAGTTGTCAAAGTATTTCCTCATGGTGCTGTGACATCAACCAAAGATGGGCATGAATTCAAGGTTAACGGGTAGAGACTGAATCACTACAATGGAACACATGTCATGAGGGGCAAGGAAGTGATCACTTTAAGAGATGTATCCCCATGCACTCCTTTAGTGTCTTAATTTTTCTTTTCTTTCATTTTCTTTTTATTTCATTTTATTTGTCGCATTTTTTCTTAGGATTCATAATTTTAATTAATTTTATTTGTTTTTATTTTTAGAAGGGAGCCCAAAGATGAGAAGAAGATGGACCAAGCCCAACAACCCAACCAAAACCCTAAGAGCATATTCATTGCCTAAACGAAAACAATATGCCCAACGGCTCGTGAGAGGAGCTTCAAGCCGTTATGCAAAACCTACCCAACGGCTACTTTAACGGGACTTAATGTCGTTGCCGCATTTAATGCCCCAACGACCATCTTATATCCTCCACCTATTTAAATCCCACCACTCCCTTAAACCATCACTCTCAATCTTTCTTCATCATCTTTGCATCCCAAGAATTTTCAGTTTTCAATCCGTGTTAGTTTCCGTTCTCACAACTCTTCAACAACTCAACAATGGCCCTAAAAATCAAGAGAGGAGAAAGCTCAAAACCAACTGAGGAACCGACGTTCAACTCAAAACCACATGTTCAGGACATTGCGGAAGGAAATCCAACGGAATTTTGTTTCAATGATGATGGTGTCTTGTGTTTTAAGAGTCGAATAGTTGTGTCGGATGATGTTGAGCTAAGGCGCACTATTCTGACTGAGGCTCATAGCTGTCCTTTTACTATGCACCCTGGTAGTACAAAGATGTATCGTAGGTTTAAGAATGAGTACTATTGGATTGGCTTGAAGAAAGATGTTGCTAATTTTGTTAGTAAGTGTATGGTTTGTCAACGAGTAAAAGCTGAGCATCAATTTCCTTCTGCATTATTGCAACGTCTGAAGATTCTAGAATGGAAATGGGAGAGAATCACCATGTATTTTGTGACGATTTTGCCTTTGACATCGTCCAAGAAGAATTCCATTTGGGTGATTGTTGATCGTTTTATGAAGTGTGCACATCTTTTGGCAGTGCATACTACGTATACGTTAGATAAGTTGGCGGATTTGTACATCTCTGAGATTGTGAGGTTACATGGGGTGCCAAAGTCAATTGTTTCGGATCGAGATCCGCGTTTCACAAAAAGGTTTTGTGAGTGTCTTCATCAAGCGTTGGGCACGCGTTTGAATTTCAGTATATCGTATCATCCTCAGATAGATGGTCAATCTGAGCGGGTTATCCAAGTGTTGGAGGATATGTTGAGATGTTGCATCATTGATTTCCAAGGTTCTTGGGAGAAATAGTTACCTTTAGTGGAGTTTGCTTACAATAATAGTTATCAGGCGAGCATTCAAATGGCTCCTTATGAGGCCTTGTATGGAAGGAAGTGTAGAACGCCTCTTTGTTGGGCGGAAGCAGGACAAAAGTTGGTTTCTTTGCCTAATGTGCTTAAGGGAACTACGGAAAAAGTGAAGCTTATTAGTGAGAGGTTGAAAGCGGCTTCAGATTGGCAAAAGTCTTACGCGGATTTGAAGCGTAAGGAGATTAAGTATGTTGTGGGAGATAAGGTGTTTCTGAAGGTTTCACCTTGGAAAAGGTGATGAGATCTAGCCGGAAGAGCAAGTTGAGTCTGAGGTTTATTGGACAGTATGAGGTGCTAGAGCATGTTAGACTTGTTGCTTATAGGTTGAGATTGCCTTCCGAGTTGGAGAAGATACATGATGTTTTCTATGTATCCATGCTTTGGAAGTATAGATCAGGTCCGTCTCATGTTATGCATGTTGAGGAGATTGAGTTGAATTTGGATTTATCCTAAGATGAGGAACCATTTGAGATATTAGATTCGGACAACAAGGTTCTTCGTGGTAAGACCATTGAGTTGGTTAAGGTCTTGTGGCGACATCGTGGTGTTGAGAAAGCCACGTGGGAAAGGAAGGATGACTTGAAGAAGCAGGTCCCTTATATTTTTCCATATGGTAAAATTTCGAGGACGAAATTTCCTAATTGGGGGAGAGTTGTAACACCCCGATTTTGGGCCTAGAAGAATTTGAGGTCAATTCAAGGTCTGTGGAGCGTAGACTAGAGATTCGAGTTTTCAAGAGTGGTTCAGGGAAAACAAGGTTCGGACTAAGATAAAAATATGAGAAAATGCTTAAAATAATTATTAATTATATAAATGATTTTGGTAAAATCAATTTTAAGAAAATGATTTTGTAAGTGCAACATTTGTGTAGTGACCAAAATGTGATTTTTACAAAGTTGATTTAGTGATTGTTTTCTAAAAGGATTGGAACTTTGAATCTTTAAGGGGCTATTCAACATAATTGTTTTTCTCAGTTTTCTCTCTTAATTTGGAGGATTTTAAAAAGGTTTTAATTAATGATTAAAATATTTAATAAAAGGAGAGTTGACTTTTTCATTAAAACTTATTTTACGTCATTTTCTCTCATTCTATTTTCTCTCAAAGATTTTCTTTAGCCAAATACTCTTCATTTTCAAGAAACTTGAGGTAATGCTCTTGGTTTGCTGAGTTTTTTATTTCTAAAAGATTCTTTAACATTGATTTGTAAATCCTTATTGTTTTCCTTTGACTTTTCAAGAAAATCACACCCAATTGAGAGAGATTTCACTCATTAGAGGTAAGGTTCATTCTCCTCCTCTAATGACCAGTTCTTTACTGAAATTCCCAAGTTATCAATCCTTTACATATGTTTTCTAAGTTGTTTTGATCGATTAATCATGGAAATTAGGTTAAATTGAAGTTTAATGTTAAGTTTTTGTGATTTTCGTAATGTTACTATTTTCCTTGATTTAAGGCTGTTATTAATCAAGTTTTAGATGTTAAATGATGTTGAAATAAATGTTTTATCATAATAATCTCGAATTGGTTTGGATTTCTAGTTGTAGATGGCTAGATTTAGGGTTTTTGTGGTGTTTGTGTGAAATCTGGGTTGCTGGAGGTATAAGGACGTGATTAGGTTGTTTTTGGTTGTTATTTGATGATTAAAATTGGATGGAAGTGTTATACTTTGGTTGGGTTGAGTTTAGGAAGTAATTGAAGGTGTTTTCGGTTGTTTCGGATATATGTTTTGGCTTTTGGGGCATAGAAGCGAGGTAGCTTAGCTTGCTGGTGGTTTTAATGCATTGAGATGCATTAATCCTCTGTTTTTGTGTGTTATAAACATTAGAGAATACATCAGACGAGATTGGTGAAGTTCCGGGAGTTCCAGAAGCTTGATTTCGCTTCGGCAAAGCAAGCAAGGCGTGATCGGTGAGTGGAATTGGTTTTTAAAAGTGTTTCAAGGACTTGAAAGCAAGGTTTGGGGGTTTAGGTTGAGTTTGAAACACTACCCTAAATCTGGAAGTAAGTATGAGATATTGCGCTCTCGTTTCTTGGTTATTGTCCCATTGGTTTTATGATCATGCTCTTGTTTTAAAGATAGATTTATACCTACTGTTTTATGCATGTTTTGAGAAATGAAATGATGTTTTAATGATCCCATGAGGTAGAATTGATATTTCAATGAGATAGAACTATTTGAGAAGATGATATGCATTGTACATACTTTTGAAATGGGATTAGAATGTTGTAGATTGATGCATTGAAAAACAGTAGGTAAAGATGTTTAAAATGAATATATTGGCAAGAGATGAGATTATTGTTATCGGATATAATTGATCGACTAATAAGATGAGAAGTGCACTATAATATACAAAATTCGTACGTGCTTTTTGGTTCGAGCAATGGGGGTAGTGCCATCCCGTTGCAAAGTTAGAGTGTTGTGATGAGAGATTCCACCACGATAGGTCTTGGTGAAACACCCAAGCTTTATGGTGATGAGAGATGTCGCCATGAGAGTCCAGTGATGTGAGATTCCACCGGGGTAGGACTTGACATTTAGTCAAGCTATCTGCATATCCGAGTAATGTTGCTAAAATGCCAATATATGAGATTGATTATGAGATTCACATGTACCCTGTTATAAATGATTTTATGCATTGTGTTTTGCATATGAGAATACGATTTGAGAAATGATTTATGTGATTTAAGCATGTAAGGCTATGCCTTGAGACTTTGCATTTGTTGAATGCGTGAGATAGATGGTACATGTGATTTAAATAATGTGGTTTTGCTATGAAAATGATTTTAAGTATGAGATAGAAAGAGCATGATGAGATAGAGATTTCTAAATGAGAGATGGTTTTAAAATGCATTGTTGTGTTGGTTTGTTTTGAGCATCCCTCACTAAGCAATCGTGCTTACGCTCTTTTTTTCAACAATGCGTAGAATTAGCTTGCGTGGGCAGCAAAAAGGCAAGAAGGGTTCCAAGGATTTGGATTAAGCTCAAGTATGGTTTCATATTTGCTTATTAGTAATAATAGTTGGCAATGGGAGGATACCATATTATTTGGGAGATGTATTTTAAAACTCCCTGATTTGAGGCATGTTTGTAATGCACTTAATTACTTGTAAATGGCCCTTAATGTTTGGTTTATGCCTTGGGTTTGTGTTTTGACTTCTAGGTGGCTATTTTTACATAGGTTGCATGCATATATATTCCCTTGATGCCTATAGACTTTATATGATGTTGTTTATGCCAAGTATGTTGTGGTTTGATGTTCTAAATATGTTGTATGCAGGTTGGAAGCATGTTGGAATGGTTTAGTATGGATTAAAATGTGAAAAATCAACAAAAATTGTCATTATAGGCCTAGGTGTTTCGGTACACTCGAGTCTGTACCGAAACAGTGAACCTGAAATGGCCTAAGTGTTTTGAAAGAGGGAGGTCTGTTCCGGTACACTTTGCCATTGGAAACCTCTGTTCCGAAACACCTCAAAGGGTATTTCGATACGGGCACGTGTTCAGAGCCAGGTGAATCTATTTCGGTATGCATGTTTCGGTACAACGCTAGCCTGTACCGAAACAACAAGTTGTTATGTTAGTTGTTGGAATATTCTGAAATTCTGATTCCTTACATTTTAGTCCCTGAATGTTGTGTATGCATTTATTTGAGCATGAATGGTTATTTTGAGCTGAGTTTTGGCAGAGAAGCAGGAAATATATTTAATTAAAGGTTGGTAACTATAAAAGTGGACAAGTCTCGTACTATGCTAAAATTTCAAAATGGTCTCTAATATGTATTTGAATGCAATTGAGTTCAATTTGTTGTTTGATCGAGTTGCAAATTGTTCCGCTGCGAAATTAAACACTTAGGATCCTAATGAGCATTTAGAAAAGAATAAATGGAAAAGATATGGTTGTTTATTGGGGGTAAACCTTCCGGTTTACTTCAATATTTCTTTATGTGATCCGTTCTGTTCGGTCTTTCACCCATACCGAGTCGAAGGGATTACACCGACCAAAGAGGGCATCTTGGGTCTCGCCATAGTCATCCAATTCAACCCCTACAGGGCGAAGGTTCTCTTTCTGGCCCAACTTCTAAGGCTGATATTGGCACATACGAGACATTATAATCGGTCAATTATACCCTTAAACATGCTTGCTTTGATGAAGTGGACAGTCGAGGATTTTGAGGTTCCCCCGAATATTGCAAATTCTACTCACTTTCATCATCATCTGCAATGGTAGGGGCTTTGACTACGGTTACATGTTGTGGTGTTCACCTAGCCGACACTCTACGATGACCACATTTTCCATGATATTGTGATCTGTCGTTCATCTTGAAAAATAACGTGGAACACCTTTCTCACGAAAATTGTCAACTCATGAATAACAAATAAATTTGAAACTTGCATTCGCGTAAGTTCGCATCACTAGTTGTAACTCAATTTTTTTCTTCAGATATGATGGCAAGAAGTTGCTGGTGGGCATGCAAAATATATAGGCCAAGACTCGATCTATGCAAACTGCGAGCTCCACAGAGATTCCTGACGTGGCAGTCCGTAGATCTGACATGTCATTGGACCTCGCGTTTTGCAGATAGCGTGGTCATCTTTTTTTTTGTTTTTTTGTCCGCATAAATTTATTCCATAGTAGTTATATAAAAGTAACAAGATCTACCACGATATAATATAATTTTGGGTAAACTACATAAATGGTCCCCCGACTATGCTCTAATTATTTTTTGCATCCCCGACTATCAAAAGTTACAAACTGGTCCCTTGACTTAAAAAAAGTAACAAACTAGTCCAATGCCGTTAAAAATTTAACGGTTGATGACGTGGCAGTTAATATAAAGTTATATAATAACATAATTAACCCTCAAGTTCTACACTTATTTTAATTTGACCCTAATTTTAAAAAAAAATAACCCACATAATTTTAATAATTTATTAATTTAGTCCCATTTCACCCTCAAGCTTCATCTTCATTGTGTGCTGGAAGGCAACACAAAAATAAATATGCTTAGCTGAACTGTTACTTCATATCTCTCTTTGCAATTTTCTGAATATGGGTTAAATTGAAAACAAAATCGAGTATCTGTATATACCTCTTCCTTTTGCTGCTTTTGTATACATGTCTGTTAAATCTCATTTCCTCTTCAAATTTGATTGTTGTAGCTATTGTTGAGTGTGTAAAAGTTCTATTATTTACACCCTTTTAACCCATATTTCTGCTGCATTCAAGCATCATTTCATTGCATTTAGGTTAGTTTACAGCAAAACATCACAAATATAGTAAAGGCACAGATTCTACTAAAAGATGGCTGATTTTGCAGATTGCCGCCATAGTAGACGGAGAAGGCAGGCACAGGGCAGAGAAGCAGAAGAGCTAAACTGAACAAGCAGACAAAGAGGACGATGCTGCCATGGTGCTGCCGTGACAACAGAGGACGACAGCAAGTTAGTGGAGGAAAAGCAAAGTGGACCTCGATAGATAGAGAAAATTCTGATCGTCTGTCGTGTGAAAACCAAATATTTTTCCAAGCCCCGGATCAAAAGATATGTCAAGCCAAAGCTCAAGGAGAGAAAATTCCAAGAAACAAGGAGGACGGCTGAAAAGTAGGATCCTTGAAGATTAAGTCTTTATTAGAATCATACTTTTAATTAAAGTTGTAATCCTTGTTAAAATTAGATAACTTGAGCCCAAAGCTTATATAAGGGCATGTATTTTAACCTAGGAAATATAACATAACCGATAGCCGATTTCCCCTTAAACCGAAAACCAAAAACCCTCCGCCGTTTACCCGCCGTCGATATGTTCTAAAACCCCCTAGGGCCACGGGTTGATTTGTAAAGTAGTTGCAAGGGTTGTTTTGTTTTAGGATTTTTTCAAGTTCAATAAAATAAACTTCAAGTTCTCTTATTTTGGTTATTAATATCTTGCAAGAGCATCGGGAGAGCATTGTGAGGTTATCCATTTACTTAGCATCGGGAGAGTTAAGTATACGAAAGAAATAAGAGCAAGTTCTCTAGTTTATAGTTGAACTATCTTGTGCCTAGGGATAGGGCAAGGTTAAGTGGCTAAAGAAGAATTCATACACATCGGTGTTCATCCTTCGATTCACGCCGGGAGGTATCATCAAAGACGTGATCATCGACAGACTTGGACCTAGGGATAGGCCAAGGCAGATCTGGGATTCTTGCCAAACTTGGAGTACTGAGTTGGTGTGTTTGCTGTCGCAACGACCAACATACTGCTGTCACGACAGGTGCTGCCGCGACAGGCGCAACGACAGAACTGGAGTTCCTAGGCATTGCAATACCCGCACTACTGAGCAATTCAATACCAGCCCATTCTCTCTATCTTGATAATTCTACTCTTTTATTTACGTTTACTTTATTATTTTCGTGACAACTCTCAAATATTTCCTTTACTTTCGTGCAGTGAACGAAGGTGAAGCTATTAGCCCAATCCCTGTGGAGACAATATCCGATACTTCGTATCACTTTACTACTTGCGTCGTGTACACTTGCACTACCATTGTGATAGACTATTTTACACGCAACAAGTTTTTGGCGCCGTTGCCGGGGATTGGCAACATAACTCTACCTTTATTTTATTGCACTTTTTGTTTTTGTTTTTGTTTTTATTTTTATTTTTCTTTGGTACATTCAACTCTTGCTTTTCACAAGGTCTTCTTGTTTATGCGCAGATCTAAAAGAGGTGAAGATCCTGAGTATCCATTAGATCCGGAAGTTGAACGTTCCTTCAATCTCAAGAAACAACTTCGTCACCTTTTAGCCAGGAACGAGTACCTTGAGGAACAGCTAGAGAAGATGGCCCATGACCCGCCCGTTGGTGGTGGTATACCGCCTGTCGACGACCTGCCTGCCGCCGCCGGACGACGGTCCTGTCGTGACTACATGTTAAATGATCATGTAGAGTTGGAGACCACGCTGCCGAATATTGATGTTGATAACTTCGAGCTTAAACCTGTCATGTTGAGTATGATCAACAATGCCAGGCAGTTTAGTGATGCTGTGACAGAGGATGCTAGGGAGCATCTCAAAACGTTCCAGGAGATCTGTGGTTCGTTTAGACTGCCAGGAGTTAATCCGGAGATACTGAGGCTTCGGTTATTTCCCCATTCATTGAGGGACAGAGCTAAAACTTGGTGGAATAAACTTACGCCGAGTTCAATTAGAACTTGGGCAGATTTATCTCGTGAATTTTTATCTCGTTTTAATCCTTCGCATTTATCTGAGCGATTACGTAATGAAATTGCTACTTTTCAATAGGAAGATGACGAGCCGATGCACGAGGCCTGGGACAGATTTACTACTCTTCTGCGGAACTGCCCAATGCATGGATTCCCCGTCTAGAACCAGGTAACTAAGTTTTATAATGCTGCCAACTTACAAACTCGTATTCGAATTGATTCAGCAGCAAATGGACTATTGTTGGATAAAGATCCGGACGAGGCACTGCAAGTTTTGAAAAATCTGGCCAAGAATGAGGAGCAGTTTCCGACTATAAGAAGAAGGGGGTAAACGGGTACTTGCTGTCAAGGATTATGAGGCCGACACCACAATGAAATCACAGGTAGCATTCCTTACGAAAGCAATGAAAAGGTTATTGAATGATGATGGACAACATGGATTTGCTGTCGAGGAGGTATGTGAAATCTGTGAGGGAAATCATGGTTCAGATGAGTGCCCGATACAGTTAGAAGAGGGAAAATATGTTGGAAACTACAAGCCTAATTATAATTCCAACAACTATAATCCCAATTGGAGGAAGGATCCCAAATTTTCTTGGAGTAATCCTAATAATGCCCTGAATCCTACAGCACACAATCAGAATCAGGGAGGACCTAGATTGCTGACGCGACAGCAACTGCCGCCGCAGCAGCAACAGCAGCAACCAGCTGCCACGAGCAGTATACTGGAACAGACCCTGGCCACCTTTATGTCTCAGACCGGTACTTATATTGAGAATATGAATCAGTTTGTCAAGAAGACAGAGAATTTTATGGATAAAACAGAGATGAGGATGACGAATCATGAAGCTACTTTGAAATCTCTAGAGACACAAATGGGTCAGGTTTCCCAACATATCAAGCCGAGGCAGACTGGAAGATTTCCTAGTAATACTGAAAATGCTAGGCAGCCCACACATGAGCAATGTAAAGCTATTACTACTAGGAGTGGGAAGAAACTACCAGGGCCGGAAAAGGAAGCTGAAACAGTAAAGGATCCAGACTCAGACAAACCTGCCGAGGAAGCTGCCCCGACAGGTAACAAACAGACTGTTGCGATGAGCCTGTCACGACAGCAGAAGCGACAGAGGAGAAAAATGATGATTACCGTCCTCAGATTCGTATGCAGTGGGAAGGACGTATTGCTGATTATCGTCCCCCACCACCTTTTCCTCAACGGATACAGCAAGCTAAGCAAGAATCTCAACATAAAAAGATTTATGATATTTTTAAGCAGGTTCATATTAATATTCCGCTGTTAGATGACGTTAGGGAGATGCCCGGTTATGCCAAATTTCTCAAGGATGTTATGTCAAAGAAATCTAAACTTGGGGAATTTGAAACGGTAAAGATGACAGAAGGTTGCATGAGTATTCTTCACCGGAAGCCACCCCAGAAAAAGAAGGATCCGGGGAGCTTCATCATACCTTGCGTAATCGGAAATAAATTTGTGGGTAAGGCACTTTGTGATCTTGGTGCTAGTGTTAATTTAATGCCAAAGTCTATTTTTCAGAAATTAGGTATCGGAAAGGCGCGGCCCACGACAGTAACTCTGCAGCTGGCAGACCGCTTTTATGTTCATCCGAAAGGAAAAATCGAAGTTATTTTGGTAAGAGTGGATAAATTTATTTTTCCTGCTGATTTTCTCGTTTTAGATTGTGAAGCAGATGAAAATGCACCAATCATCCTTGGGCGACCCTTCTTAGCCACGGGAAGATCACTGATTGATATGGAGAAAGGAGAACTCACCATGCGAAGTGAACGATCAAGAGATTAAGTTGAATGTTCTCCAAGCGATGAAACATGCTGATGTAGACGAGGAATGCAAGGCTATCACTGACGTTACCCTTGATCAACCCTGAATCAGGTCGAGCTGTCACGATATTAAATTTGGTCACTGTCGCGGCAACCACCTACAGGACTGTCACGACAGAACTGACGGCAGCACCGATGACAGCAACTCCTCTGAATCCGATTCATCTGATACTGAAGATCAGGTGGAGGTAAACTGGTTAGGCAATCGTCCAAGTAAGTTATTCGAACCTTTAAATTATACTTCGGATAACCATTTAATCCAAAAGCCATCTACTGTTGAACCATCTGCCTTAGAACTGAAGCCTCTACCAGGGCAGCTAAAATATGCTTTTCTTGGTTCAAATGATACGTTGCCCGTAATCATCTCTTCTAAGCTGCCGCAGGAACAGGAACGACAGCTAATCGACATGCTAAGGCAGCACAAAAAGGCGATTGGATGGGCGATTGCTGATATACAAGGCATTAGTCCGGCGTTATGCATGCACAAAATCCTTCTAGAGGAAGAACATAAGCCGACTATAGATGCCCAAAGGCGGCTTAACCATGCTATGAAAGAGGTGGTGCGTAAAGAGATAATCAAATGGTTAGATGCTGGTATTATTTACGCCATCTCCGACAGCAAATGAGTGAGCCCGGTACAATGTGTTCCAAAGAAAGGAGGAATGACCGTGGTGACTAACGAAAACAATGAGTTAATCCCAACCAGTACTGTGACCGGTTGGAGGGTTTGTATGGACTATCGGAAGCTTAATAAAGCTACTCGAAAAGACCACTTTCCTTTACCCTTTATTGATCAAATGCTCGATAGATTAGCTGGTAAACCTTACTATTGTTTTCTTGATGGTTATTCAGGTTAGAATCAAATTGCTATTGCACCGGAAGATCAAGAAAAGACGACCTTCACATGCCCCTACAGAACGTATGCTTTTAGGAGGATGCCTTTTGGACTATGCAATGCACCCGCCACCTTCCAAAGGTGCATGATGGCTATATTCTCCGATATGGTGGAGGACTTCCTTGAGATTTTTATGGATGATTTTTTAGTCTTTGGAGACGATTTTGAGAGCTGCCTCGGCAATCTATAAAAGGTACTTGAAAGATGTGAAAAAGCAAACCTAGTTTTAAATTGGGAAAAATGTCATTTTATAGTGGATGAAGGGATAGTCCTAGGCCATAAGATTAGCTGCCGTGGGATAGAAGTCGACAGGGCAAAGATAGAAGTGATCGAGAAGCTGCCGTCGCCGACCACAGTCAAGGGTATTAGAAGTTTCTTAGGGCATGCTGGCTTTTATCGAAGATTCATTGCAAATTTCTCAAAAATCACCAAGCCTCTATGTCATCTTTTGGAGCAGAACCGACCCTTTGACTTTAATGATGAATGTACTGAAGCATTCAAGGTTCTGAAAGAAAAACTGGTAACAACCCCAATAGTACAGCCACCAGACTGGACACAGCCATTTGAGATTATGTGTGATGCTAGTGACTATGCTGCCGGGGCAGCACTAGGGCAGCGCAGAGATAAGCTATTTCATGTCATATATTATGCCAGCAAGACGCTGAATGACGCCCAAGTGAACTACACTACCACAGAAAAGGAGCTATTAGTTGTGGTATTCTCCATTGACAAGTTTCGTTCTTACATACTCGGGACGAAGGTAATAGTGCACACAGACCATTCTGCCCTGAAGTATCTGTTCGCGAAAAAAGATGCAAAGCCTAGATTGATACGGTGGATCCTGCTATTGCAAGAATTCGACCTTGAGATCAAGGACAAAAAAGGGACAAAAAATCAGGTGGCAGATCACTTGTCAAGGTTGGAGAAGGGACATTGTCTGCCAATAGATGAGACGAACATACTGGAGACCTTCCCAGATGAGCAGCTCTTTGCTGCCGCAATCGCTGCCGCGACAGCCATGGCGGTAGGTAAGTCTTCTGAACTCCCCTGGTATGCTGATTTCGTTAATTTTATAGTTAGCGGAATACTTCCTTCTGATCTTAATTATCAAGCCAGGAAGAGGTTTCAAAATGATGTTAAGCATTATTATTGGGACGAACCTCTTCTTTTCAAACTATGTGCAGATCAAGTCATAAGGAGGTGTGTACCACAAGAAGAGCAAGAAGACATTCTCCATCACTGCCATGCTTCACAATATGGAGGTCACTTAGGAGGCAATAAAACTGCTGCCAAGGTGCTGCAGTAAGGGTTCTACTGGCCGACACTGTATAAAGATGCACAGGACTTTTACAAGAACTGTGACAGGTGCCAGCGAACAGGTAACATCTCGAGGAGAAACGAGATGCCACTGCAGAACATTCTAGAAGTCGAAATCTTCGACGTTTGGGGGATTGATTTTATGGGACCTTCTCCATCTTCATGTGGAAATCTATACATCCTCTTAGCAGTGGATTATGTCTCTAAGTGGGTTGAAGCCATCGCCACACAAAAAAATGATGCCAAGACAGTCCAAAAGTTTTTACATAAAAACATTTTTTCTAGATTTGGCATCCCTAAGGCGATTATCAGTGATGAAGGGAGACATTTTGACAATAGGGTTATCGCTGCCGCCTTGAAGAAATATGGTGTCAAGCATCGGATCGCGACAGCAAACCACCCACAAACCAATGGACAAGCTGAAATATCCAATAGGGAAGTTAAGAACATTCTTGAGAAGATGGTTAAGCCAACTAGGAAAGATTGGTCTTTACTCCTAAATGATGCATTATGGGCATATAGGACAGCTTTTAAGACTCCATTGGGCATGTCTCCATACCGATTGATTTATGGAAAAACCTGTCATCTGCCTGTCGAGATAGAGCACAGAGCATATTGGGCAATCAAGGCAGTGAATTTGGACTTGGACAAGGCAGGCCAGAAAAGGCTGTTAGATCTGAACGAGATTGAAGAAATACGGACAATGGCCTACGACAATGCAAGAATCTACAAGGAGAAAACAAAGAAGTGGCATGATAGGAAGTTGCTGCCACGACAGTTCTGCCCAGGGCAGCTCGTATTGTTGTTCAATTCTAGACTGAAACTCTTCCCAGGGAAGTTAAAATCTAGATGGTCTGGCCCATTCCAAGTCGTACAAGTTTTTCCTTATGGTGCCATCACAATCCGATCATTAAAAGACGGGCACCAATTCAAAGTCAACGGACAGCGCCTCAAGCATTATTAAGGGACTGAAGCCCCAGGAATACAGGAAGTGGTTACCTTAGGAGATGCCCCACAAGGCATCCCTAATTTAACCTAAATTTTATTTATTTTATTTTTATTTATTTTTATTATTTATTATTTATTAGGAAATAAGGTTTATTTTATTCGAATAATGTTTTTATATTTTCTGTTTTTAGGAAATAAAGGAGTCAAGAAGAAAAGGAGAAGTGACCCAAGCCCACCATCCATCCATCAGCCCAACAAAGCCCAATAGTGAAGCCTGTCGTTCTAGCTGCCGCCGCAGACATGGATAAGACAGGTTGTCATCAGACTGTCACGGCAGACGCAGAAACGTGTGACAGACGCGTAACAGACGCATTAATGCGTGTCAGACGCGTCAGACACGCTAAAGCTCAACAGTCGCCCCGTTATTCACGCCTGCCGTTACAGCATTAAACGGGCAGCAACTCTACCTCTATAAAACCCCGTTTCATTTTCATTTTCCTCACTTCTGCTTATTCTTACTTGCTCCCCCTTTCGTTTTTCTTTGTTTTCTTTGCTTCCACAAAACCCTTGCAACTAACATGTTTTCCAGACGAACCCGCCGTAGTGCTACCTCAACCTCTTCACCAGCAGCACCCACTCCGCAGTCCTTCGCAACTAAGGAACTATGGGAAGAACAAGGCTTTATCTACATTCGAAAGGCAGAAAATATGGGGCTCAAAGCGTTCATCGCGAGGGGGATAAAGGCTCTGCTATAGGAGCAATTTGCAGAGCAACCAGCTGAAATGAATGAAACGCTGGTGAGGGAATTCTATGCTGCCATCGACAGTAGGACGGCAACAACAGTAACTGTCCGAGGGACAGAAGTACCATTCACAGCAGAGCGCATCAACAATATGTATGGCCTCTACTTCGGTCCCAACGACGATGCTCACCAGCAGTTTCTGGACACCCTAGACACCGCTGCCTTCGATGCTGTCATGGCAGAAGTGACAGAAGAAGGAACTCAATGGAACACGAGCAAGAAAAATCCCAATACCGTAAGAAGGGGGCAGCTGCTTCCAGAAGCGAAATTATAGAACGCTTTCATCAAAAAGTGGATTCTGCCGTCCTCCCATCACACGACAGTGGACCAGCAGAGGCTAGCCCTCATCCATTCCATCATGAACAAACGGCCCATAAATGTGGGACGCTACATGAGGGAGAGTATCTTGGACTGCACCCACAGATCCACCGCCCTCCTCTGTCTGCCCTTCATGATTACATCTCTCTGCCGCTGCTCTGCCGTACCAGAAGCCACAACCGATAAACTAGTAAAGGGACGGGGCTGGACCGACAAGAACATGATCAGCCTCATGGAGCTGACAGTAGCTACCCCCATCTCTTCCGTGAACCCTAATTCCGCCCCAGCAGAATCCTCAGAGGAGCCCAACACTGAACCTGCCGCAACAGCTGCTCCGACAGACACATCCACTCAAATTCTTGCTGCCGTTCAGAGGGTGGAAGACAGACAGCTGGGTCTGATGACATTCATCAGGGATTTCGCCAACTCCATGGTACATTTCATTAACCATACTTTAAATTATCCCGATGTTGTCTTTCCCACCTTCCCTGCCCATTATTTCACCATCCCACCCCTGCCCACACACATATATCTCCTGCCTCCCCACACACACATTCTGCTGCCTTCACTTCATCACCTGCCCCGACGGCAGCTGGCAGTCCTCCGGCCGACACATCCGCCGAGGAACAAAGAGACCGCCCTCGGATGACATCGATGCTTTTGTAGCTGGTTTCTCCTCTTCCTCCGTTTGGGATGACAGCGAGGCAGAACCTCCTATTCGGAGGAATTTGGAGAAGGAATTCACGCCCGTCAAGAGGCAGAAAAAGATAGCCGACAGAAAGCTTATGCCAAAGGCCAGCACCACCACCAGCAGCAGCAGCACTTGGGACAGCGGCAGCAGCTCTGACATCCAGGTCATGGAGCAACCAGCTAAGCCTGCCCCACAGCCCAGAATCTGCCGCCAAATCCGCCTCAGCAGCAGCAGTGAAGACAATGCTTAAAATTTAAGTCTTTTAATTTCTTCTTATTGCTGTCTGCCTTATCTATATTTTGTGATGTACTGCCTTCATTTTAATTTTTTGTCATTTGCATTGAGGGCAATGCAACCCTCGAGTTTGGGGGTGGCAACCCTCCATTTTAATGGAGTCTAAGTACATCTTTTTAATTAATTGTTGTGTCTTTTATTTAAGTTCTCAAAAAAAATCAGAAAAGACTGAAAATTTTGGCTTAAAACTGTGATTTGAACTTACCTGTCATGACAGCTCTGTCGTGGCAGCATCTTTAGGACAGTTTAAGGAGAAGTTTAGAGCCTTTCTATAGTTCTGAAAAACTCAAACACCATTGTGACTGTTATACTGCTTAGATTTCTTTCAGCCAAACTAGAATAGGAAGCTTAGTACTTGAATAGCCTCTAGAGGTGCCTAACACTGGCTCTAGGAAAGAAGTTTAGCAAAAGAGACTCAAAAACCTAGAGGTGCCCGAAACCGGCTCTAGGAAGCTAACTAGAGGTGCCTAAAACTGGCTCTAGTAAAACTTAGCTTGAAAATAGAAGAAAAGAAGCATGAAAATGTGTCTTCAAAAATAAACTTTGGCATAAAAATTCGAGTTAAAAAGTTGAGTATTCTAGTGAAACTAAGAGAGTCTTAGCATATAACTGTTCACAAGCATGCACACACTGCACGAGGACTATAGTGAGATTCCGGACAGATCCTAACCTTTCCGACATGTTGCTGCCGTCACAGAGAATGAGCGACGGGTAAGGGAAAGTTCACTGTTGAAAGCTAAAACAAAAATATTCATTTTCTTTTAGGTCTAATTGCTTGAGGGCAAGCAAAAACTTGAGTTTGGGGGTGTGTTGAGTGTGTAAAAGTTCTATTATTTACACCCTTTTTAACCCATATTTCTGCTGCATTCAAGCATCATTTTATTGCATTTAGGTTAGTTTACAGCAAAACATCACAAATATAGTAAAGGCACAGATTCTACTAAAAGATGGTTGATTTTGCAGATTGCCGCCATAGTAGACGAAGAAGGCAGGCGCAGGGCAGAGAAGCAGAAGAGCTAAACTGAACAAGCAGATAAAGAGGACGATGCTGCCATGGTGCTGCCGTGACAGCAGAGGACGACAGCAAGTTAGTGGAGGAAAAGCAAAGTGGACCTCGATAGATAGAGAAAATTCTGCTCGTCTGTCGTGTGAAAACCAAATATTTTTCCAAGCCCCGGATCAAAAGATATGTCAAGCCAAAGCTCAAGGAGAGAAAATCCCAAGAAACAAGGAGGACGGCTGAAAAGTAGGATCCTTGAAGATTAAGTCTTTATTAGAATCATACTTTTAATTAAAGTTGTAATCCTTGTTAAACTTAGATAACTTGAGCCCAAAGCTTATATAAGGGCATGTATTTTAACCTAGGAAATATAACATAACGGATAGCCGATTTCCCCTTAAACCGACAACCAAAAACCCTCCGCCGTTTACCCGTCGTCGATATGTTCTAAAACCCCCTAGGGCAACGGGTTGATTTGTAAAGTAGTTGCAAGGGTTGTTTTGTTTTAGGATTTTTTCAAGTTCAATAAAATAAACTTCAAGTTCTCTTATTTTGGTTATTAATATCTTGCAAGAGCATCGGGAGAGCATTGTGAGGTTATCCATTTACTTAGCATCGGGAGAGTTAAGTATATGAAAGAAATAAGAGCAAGTTCTCTAGTTTATAGTTGAACTATCTTGTGCCTAGGGATAGGGCAAGGTTAAGTGGCTAAAGAAGAATTCATACACATCGATGTTCATCCTTCGATTCACGCCGGGAGGTATCATCAAAGACGTGATCATCGACAGACTTGGACCTAGGGATAGGCCAAGGCAGATCTGGGATTCTTGCCAAACTTGGAGTACTGAGTTGGTGTGTTTGCTGCCGCAACGACCAACAGACTGCTGCCGCGACAGGTGCTGCCGCGACAGGCGTAACGACAGAACTGGAGTTCCTAGGCATTGCAATACCTGCACTACTGAGCAATTCAATACCAGCCCATTCTCTCTATCTTGATAATTCTACTCTTTTATTTACGTTTACTTTATTATTTTCGTGACAACTCTCAAATATTTCCTTTAGTTTCGTGCAGTAAACTAAGGTGAAGCTATTAGCCCAATCCCTATGGAGATGATATCCGATACTTCGTATCACTTTACTACTTACGTCGTGTACACTTGCACTACCATTGCGATAGACTATTTTACACGCAACAGCTATGCCCCAAGTTCAGCGCACCACTGATCATCAGGGTTCTTAACAATTTTGTGCCAGACGAGTTCAACCCGAACCCAGTTCCAGAGGCAGTCTTTGAAGCATTGGAGGAAGTATGTCATGAGATATGGCCCTCTCATTTATCACCCCGGATTCTTCCATGTTTATGCTGCCGGTCTTTAGTTTTCCTAACTGATCTGTTTTCTTGTATTCAGGATATTTCTAAGGCCATGGACGAGTGTATCACAAACTTTCAATTTATGGCTACTCCGACAGTCTACTCACCACCTTCGGCGGCTTCCCTTACAGGCATTATTGGAGAGATCGAAAGTCAAGCCTTGCAAAGGAGTCGATCATTAGTGCTTAGAAAATCATATAGCAGTGATGATGAGCTTGATGAGTTGGATTCACCCATCACCTCGATCATTATCGAGAACCTCGGGGATTCAACCACTTCAAAAGCACCCAATTGGACGAGAAGCAGAAAGGGAGGCCGGAAAGTTGTCCGATATCAACTAATTCGAGAGATATGGAAGGATGGTGAATAACGTTTGGACCCGCAGTGAACATGGTTTTTGTATATATAGGTTGTTGTTGAGTTTTTGTATATACAGATACTTGATTTTGTTTTCAATTTAACCCATATTCAGAAAATTGCAAAGAGGGATATGAAGTAACAGTTCAGCTAAGCATATTTATTTTTGTGTTGCCTTCCAGCACACAATGAAGATGAAGCTTGAGGGTGAAATGGGACTAAATTAATAAATTATTAAAAATATGTGGGTTGATTTTTTTAAAATTAAGGTCAAATTAAAATAAGTGTAGAACTTGAGGGCTAATTATGTAATTATATAATTTTATATTAACTGCCACGTCATCAACCGTTAAATTTTTAACGGCATTGAACCAGTTTGTTACTTTTTTTAAGTCAAGGGACCAGTTTGTAACTTTTGATAGTCGAGGGATGCAAAAGATAATTAGAACATAGTCGGGGGACCATTTATGTAGTTTACCCTATAATTTTTTTGGATAAAATGATAACAAAGTTGTTTACATAAATAAAAATTGCATATCCGTCCTAATGATGTCTATGTCCACCCATACCGCACCGCGGTGGACGACGATCCTGACGCAGATTTCTTCGAACAATGGCACCACCAACACCATTATCATCTTCATCGTTATCGTCATCGTCTTCGTCATCCCCGAATGAAATATGAGTCCCACCACTCGCACTGGGGTCGGTAAAGAATAGGCTCTGTGACGGTGTCTGATCCACACTACCAGATCCAAACTGTGTCGAGACTAGAGGACCTGATGCATAGGGTAGTGTTGGATAGTAGACTGGGGGAACCACCATAAGCAGACGAAACACGTCCATGAAAAAACCTTTCGACGGACTCCACATTTTCTTAAACGATGAACTACTACCTATGAGGTGAAATGCCAAGAAAGACGACTACTGGAATGCAGGTGCTGGCACCAGTGTCTCTGGTTGGGGAGCTAACTGGGCAGGTGCCTGCGCTATTCCCGATGACGATACCTCGGGAGCGTGTGTTCTTTTTCTCTGGTCACCTCCCCTGTACGGGTACCACGTTGTGTCGCAGGATGCTGCATCGGTGGACGATTTCGGAGAGGCACATCTATTTCTCGTTCTCGCTCCTCTGGGGTTAACAGACGTGGCTTCCCATTTTGATGGTACCACGGCATATACTCATAGGTTGTAGTCTCCAATGGGTTCTAAAAAACAGGGATGCCTATGGAAACGGGTTATCCATTGTTGCATCCAGTCCATGTGATGATGGCCCTAATGGACTTTCGTCTTGCCTTGTCGCGTTAACTTGTGCAATGCGTCCAAATTGGGTGGCACATCCGGAATCCTTTGGACATAGTTGAATTGTCGCAGCACGTGATTGGTAGGATGACACTCGACTATCTCATAGTGTATGAGCAGAACCATCAGAATCCAAACACCCCCACTCAGTATTATTTCAGGTGGAATGCTTGCCAGAATAGCAGGATCCGCGTACGACGTCCAAAAGAACTACAAAAAATATGTAAAATCAGCTAGCTAAACTCGATTTAAAACAAATAATATTAAAAATTTTGATTAAAAATTTTCCGATTTAATAAAATTCAGTTAGCTAAATTCTGAACCTCATAATTTATCCATCTATCTTGTTGGGTGGTCAGTAGTCCCACGTGTGTTAATTGGCCCAACCACCTATAATTCAAAAATTAAGTATTTTAATATTAAAAAAATAAATAATAAAATCAATATTTATTAGTACCTCCGAACAAGTGAGAATTAGATTGGGGTTGGGTTTCGAGGCATCGAGCTTAAAAACGACGTACGAATCCATGCCCAAGACTATAGCAACCAAAGACACCCGCTAATGACACGTCTTTCTGGGTCGATGTTTCTGCATAACTCCCGAAATAGATATGCCAACACAGCCCCTCCCCAACATTTGCTTTTGGATTTCACATTATTCTCTAAATGGGGAACCCACATCAAATGGACCTTGTTGCGAGATTCGTCTAGCATCAAGACCCCCCCAATAAATCGTAGAATATGGGCACGAGCAAACCGCTGCAAAACCAATTTTTTCATATTAAATTATTTTTATATAAAATAAATTTTCACAATAAATAAATAATAATAAACAATAAAAATAAATTATATCATCTTCGTTACTTCATCAGCGTCTGGGGTAGGTTGGTCAAATTGTTGTCCAAAAATACTGTTTTCAGTTTGCCACCATCGAAATCGTCCTCTTCCGACCTCAGTCCAAGCAAGGTTTCACACACACCCGACCAGTCTGGCTCCGCAATCCCAGTGATAACCTCGCCGTCAACGGACAGACTAAGAATAGATGCAATATCTTGCAAGATAATAGTTGTCTCATCGCAAGGAAGATGAAATGTGTGTGTGTGTGTCTCGGGCCTCCACCTCTCTAGTAACGCGTTAATCATCGGACGGTTCAACTTCGGACTGCCAAATAGGTGGGAAACATTTCCAAAACTGAATTCATGCAAATAATCGATAACATCCGGATGCGGTGGTCCCGTGCGGTTGATGAAACAACTCAAGGCACGTTCATACCTCTTTAAAAATAAAATTTAAAATTCATAATTTACTAAATAAATTATTAATAATGAAAAATAATAATAAACAAATAATCACAAAATTTAAATTAAAAAACTTACATTGGCATTTGAGCGCCAGTAATTTCACACGTGTTTGTCTTCGAGCCTCAATATTCTCGCCATAGTATCGGAAATTTGAAGACTTTAAAAATAAAAACAATGGAGACTAGTAATTGAAGAACAAGAGAAGACTAGAGAATTTGATATGATAAAAGTTGAAAGAATGGGCCCTATTTATAGGAGTCATTGCACCCCATATGAAGCGATATCAATTGACTTTGCGCTCTGCAAAACGTGAGGTCCGTTGAAAAGCCGCGACGATTTTGTCTGGACGAAATCCAACTGTTTTAATGGAATTCAATCGTTTCATAGAGCTCACTTTCTACAGATAGCGTGTTTTAATAGTTTTTAATTTTATTTTTTATCCTCATTTGGTGATTCGAATAAAATTTTGATTTCTTATTGTAATTAAAAAATCAACACTATTTTAATTGGGATAACTGATTACTAATACAAAATATAAAAAGTAATAAAATTTAAATATCATACTTTATTTTCTGATTCGAATAAAATTTTAATTTCTTACTGTAATTACAAAATAAAGAATATTTTGATTGGGATAATTAATTACTAATACAACATATTAAATACTAATAAAATTTAAATACCATATTTTCTTTTACATAATATCTTTTTGTATACAATATCTTGATCCTAATAAATATGAAATGCTTTTACATTAGGAGTTTTTATTTCAAATATTCTAAATAAGTAGGATATTTAATTTAAAAAAAAATAAGGATTTTATCAAAGATTTTTATAAATAAAACGTATTAAATACTAATAAAATTTAAATACCATATTTTCTTTTACATAATATCTTTGTGTATACATGATCATCAAATGCTTTTACATTAAGAGTTTTTTATTTCTAATATTCTACAATAAGTAGGATATTTAATTTAAGAAAAATTAGGATTTTATCAAAGATTTTTATTAATACAACATATTAAATACTAATAAAATTTTAATATCATATTTTCTTTTACACAATATTTTTTTGTATACAATATCTTAATCCTAATAAATATGAAATACTTTTGCATTAGGAGTTTTTTATTTCAAATATTCTACAATAAGTAGGATATTTAATTTAAGAAAAAAAAGAATTTTATCAAAGATTTTTATTAATGATTCTTATTTAATGATAATTACGCCAGATTACCATGTTTTAGGATCTTTTCAAATAATTAGGATCTTTACACATAATTATAATTTTCCATCTACTAAAATCATCTTTCATAAAATTAGGATCTTTCAAATAATTACTTCAAATTACTTTTTGTATACGGTTAAACATCATTTTCCGAATACTTTAATTTTTCAAATAATTATGCCAAATCATATATTTTACACATTAAAAAATTAAGTCAATTAAGTTAAATTTTAATTAAGTCAATTTATGGCGACCTATTTTTTACTAGGGGTTGCAACAGTTAAGGGGACCTCGCTATGTGCACAGCGCGAGGTCCCTACAGTATTTACCTTGATATATTAATATGCATTTTCAATATCTCGAGACCTCCCATTATGGAGAGCGCGAGGTCTTATCCATTAATTTTAAATTACATAATATAAAAAGTCAGCCCACGTCAGACGGACCTTGCTATTTGTAGAATGCGAGATCATGGTTTTACATCTCCCAGAACACGAGGTCGTCTTACGTAAAGATTTTGTGAATCATTTTTTAAATAATATTAATATGGGTTATTTTCGTAAATAAATATTTAAAAAAGTTTCTTATATAATAACGCCAAAGTGAAGTGTTAGTTGCAAAGGCTGCTAAGATACCCCACCAGCATTTTTGGTGGCACTGAAGAGGGCAAATTGCCTGAGGGCAACTTACAAGGCAAGCGATGCTGCCACTGTAGTGTCTTCTTCAATCACCGGATTCCATGCTTCCGTTTTTAGCCTTTTTCTAAATTTAGTTCTTGTGCAATCATCATTTTTAGTTTCTACTAATTTAAATATTCTTGAAAAGAAATTTTATCTTTCTCAAATTTTAAATTATACATTTACTAGACTCTTATTAATAGGGGTGGCAATCGGGTGGGGAATAACCGAATATCGTAAGATCTGAACTGACAAGTATGGGGAATAACCGAAAATCGTAGGGATCTGGACCGACGAGTATAGTAAATTTTCACCCACAGGGACGTGGATGGAGAGAGTTTTATTACCGAAGCTCAAATGAGGATGAGGACGAGGATTGATATATCCTAACCGTAGGAATAACCGAACCGTGCCCGTATAAATCACCGTGGGGATCCCGAAAAAAAATCCGCAGAGATCCCAATATTTTACAAAATTGGATGGGCATAAGAGTAATTCACGCATTTTCAATAAAAATCAAATTTCTCACAACTTGAGTATGACCTGCTAGAGTAAGTTTGGAAATTCTTCGTAAATTCCATAAAAGTAATTCGAAAGTGGTGTATGCATCGTTGTAAAGGTGATTCGGTTTAGTTTTGTTTAAAATATACGATGATGGATTTTTATATGTATTTTAAAAAATATGAAAATTTCAATATTGAAATGTCATAAAAATTTGACAACATATTTCTTAAAAAACAATTTTAGTGGTGACTTTGAAAAATCACAAAAAAATTCTACAAGATAAGTCAGGAAGTGAGCTTTATATTCTATAACCATACAGAAGTCTAGATTCGTTTAAAATGAAAGGTTCTTGATTTCGAGTTATATATAAGGAGTTATTAATTTTTGAGTGAGAAAATGTCAGAAGAAAAGACTGCAGACTGTTTCCAAAAACAACAATGGCGGTAACTTCAAAAATTCGCCATAAATACGAGTAAAATTAGAAGATGTAATTTATATGGTTGAAAAGATTATCGAATCTAGTTCCTTTTAGAACAAACATATCATGATTTGAAATTGTAGATTATTAGTTACATATTTTCTTTTAAAGGTATTTCATATTGTCATGTTTTAATAGTTAATAATTTAGTCATATTTTATAGTTTTGAAATGGTTTGTTTGTTGTTGGTAAAACTAAAATTATTATTTATGTTTGTAATTTTGGAGAATTGGCGTTGAGTATTTGTTTTAATGTATCAAATATTATTTACTTTTTGGGTACGATGATTAACCGAAAACCGCGGGGATTCGTAAGCGATGGGTATGAGGACAAAAAATAACCGAAATATTTAATGGAGATTCCCCGAAACCATACCCGCGAATGTTGGGGACGAAATGGAGAATGCAAAACCGTCCCTGACCCACCCATTGTCACCCCTACCTATTAATTTTGAAATTAAACGATATTATCATTGTCATTATCTAATCATCATCCGATTTTTTTATAATGGCAACTCAATTTTATTAAAATATCATGAAAATATCACAAATACAACGCATTCAAAAAGGAGAGTAATGAGAACTAGTCAAAAAATCTAGAAGCCTTTCTGAATCTCATTGTCTCAATTCAAACGAGACACATTACGTAGTGAAAAACGAGTGAAAGCTATCAGGCAGATTGCTCCGCTACCCAAGACTGATTATATCGGCAAACAACTATCAACCGAGTTGGGATCTATCTTCCTATGACCACCGACAGAATCATAATAAGAACTAGCACTGTAAAGATCTTTGTACGAGCACCAAACAACCAATAAGATGTGCTGAAATAAAGATGAAACGAAACCACAAAATAAAGAAAAACGTTCCACAAAGGCAGAGGAAAAATGTGCCACAAAAGCAGAGATTTTTATTAAAAATATAATAAAAAATTAAAAAAATAGATTCAATAATCAATAACTAATACTAAAATTAATTGTCATCCACCGATTAAAAGAGATAAAAGAAAGAAGAAAGTTGCGACGCTAGAAATAGTGCAAAGAAAAAATTAGGTTAAAAATATGACCATGTTTCTTGGTTTGAGTGTATTCTATTGATTATTATGAACATGCAATATAAACGTAAAGCCCTTGATAGTGTTATCATTTGAATGAAGAGAAAATGTTTTTTTTATTATTATTGTTAATGTGGTTGAACGTGGAAAGAGGCTTTTTGCATGTTTGAAAATTGAAATCGTGGTGCGTAGCGGCATTACTTAATTCCAGTCTTTGCATTTGTTAACTAATAATCCGTGCCGTGATTGTTGGCAGAAGCAGAACTTTCTTTTAACAAACTGATTTACCACATTAAAATTAAATATCGATATGCATAAACGAATATATGAACAAACATCCAGATAATTAAATTGTTTTACATCAAAGTATTTAAATCTAAAAATTAAAAAATAAAAATATTATTTAATTAATATTTAAACTAAAAGACTAAAAATATCATTATGCCAAATTTTTTTGAAAAATTACTGCTCCTCTCAATCGCTTAATAATTTCAATAATTTCCTACTTGCTTAAATATAATTAATTATTTTATTTTGGTTGTTTAAATATTTAATTTTGTCTCTTAATACCATTATATTTCGTTTTTAATAGTCTAGTGACCAATGATGTTGACTGCTGACGAGGAGAGTGAAAATGACGTAAAAAAAATACAAATAAACATCATCAATAATTTTTTAACAGTTGGCCGGTGACCAAAATAAAAAAATATAAAGTTAATAACGATTTTACCAAAAAAATAGTTTGATGATCAAAATAAAAAATAATAATTTAATGATAATGATGTTGTTTACCCTAAAAAAAACTTATTCAGTACATTCATATTAAATTTCCAAACCACACAAAAAAAAAATCAAACCGGATTAAAAACAAAACATAGTTGCTTGTGTTCCACTCAATAAAGACTAAACCAAGTTTTTAAATTTATTGCAAAAATCGAATGCTACGATAACATGTTCTCGAGCCGGTAGTTTTCTGTTCATAGGTATTACACCTATAGTTTCGTAGAACCAAAACAACGTGCATCTCCAAAGCTAAATTATACTCTAAAACAAACAAAGAAAACCAATGCATAGCTGCTTCAATGGAAGCTCAAAGCCAAATTGGAGAAGCTGAACCCTTCACTTTTCCCACTGATTCACCATAAACATGTCCAGCCAGAGCTCCCGTATCCAACAAATTCTTTGGACCATTCAAGGTTTTCCCCCCATTTCTGCGATTCCGACATTCCGTCTTCCGGTTTTCCAATCACGGAATGTACGGAGGATCGATGCAGGCCCATTCGAAAACCTGCTCGTACTGAATAGCAGCAGTTTCCCAGGTGAAGTCTCTTAGCATACCTCTTCTCATCAATGCTTCCCATGTTGACTTGTGATCTCTGTAGGTCATTATAGCTGTCCTTAACGCCTGCGGTAAGATGAAACTTAGTTCCGATTAAGAAAGTCGATGTAGAACATTCCGCGGTTCAGACAGATTAGTAGCTGACAAATGGCATAGCCACCATTGCTAAGATGAAATCAGTTAAAAGGCTTAAAGCAGTTTTTAGCGAAACCCGAATACATTTAGTCCTATGGAAGATTCCTTGGCGTAGAAGAAAAGGTTATGGGTCCAGACCGGCTATAAGTAGCTGATAAATGACAATAGGAAGAAATGGCTTAAAGCAGTCGGATTCGGATAAACCGGAATCATAACTACAGATAAAATAAATGGAAATTCGATCTTGTACAGTTGCGAGGTACGGCATATGCATAACATCAACATACCTGAAGCATACTCTCTTTTGCAAGGGGAGAAAAAGTCCACCTGCAGCATATTTCACAACCATTTTAAGACAAAACTACGTGCAAAAGAACAAATAAAGAACAGTTCCATCCTTTTGTCTATATAAAGGATGCACGAAATCTACGGGCAGCCCTTGAAACAAAACTTTCCGATGGAGAAAACGGCCACAGAAAGTTTCATGCACATGAAACACTTTAAAAATTAATCTGAGAAAAAGCAATGAAAAGCAAGGTAGCGGTTGCATACCCTGTGCCTTCACCGTTACCGTCCCCAGCATACGGACTGAAAATCTCTACCGTGTCCTGAAGAATAAGTTAGAGGCATATAACGCAACCTAAATCGGATAAAAACGATCGGCAACAGAATCTTGTTATTGTTTTTAACTCACTCTAAGTCCTCCTGTGGCATGGACTACTGGTACAGTACCATATCTCATTGCATACAATTGATTTAATCCACAAGGCTCATATCTTGAAGGCATCAACAGTATGTCGCAGCTGCTCGTTCCAGGAAAAAATGGCGTGTTAATGGTTATCTCAGTTCTCATTTAACAGGTTATCAATAAAAAGTTCAATTACCCTGCAGTGATCCGATGAGATATCGGAACGTTAAATCCGACCCAACCGCGAAATTTATCTCTGTAAGTTGTCTCTGCTGCTTTCATCCAGTCTTCATACAGAGGGTCCCCAGAGCCAAGCATTACCTAAAGGAAGTTCAGAAGCTTAGTTGTCCTTTAAGTTAAAATTCGAATAATTAAACATGATAACTGTAATATATAGGCCACGAGATAACTCTCAAACTTCATCATGTTAAATGGCATACGCCCATCCACAATGCACCCGATAACTTGAACGTATCAAGGTTACTAAGTAAATGCAAAACTCACTTACGAATTGTACATCGTCTCCCATAAGCTCGGGAATCCCCCAACGGATCAGATCAATTCCTTTCTGGTAGTCCAATCTCCCTATGAATCCAATCTGTAAATACCAACTTAATGAGATATGAATGAAAGCATGATTTTTTTTTTACTACGAAGTAGACTCTAACAGGAAGTAAAATCTTACCAAGGGACATTCAGGCCTAATCGGAAGGCCTAATTCCTTTTGAAGAGCGGTCTTGCATTGAGCCTGAAGTTACCAATTGTTAACCACAAGAATTATTCAGAATTTCGAGTTTTTTCAGTTATGAATGGCTAAGACTAGAAACATGAGAGTAATTACCTTCCCGGAGAGATCAGCAGCAGAATAATGGGATACGATATGATCATCTGAAGACGGATCCCATTCCGAAACATCAATGCCATTCACAATTCCTGGTCATCATCAGACGTTTAAGAAATGTCTGGTTAAACATCTAATTTCATCCGAGACAACTAACATGACGACTAGACAACATCCGAACTCCCAACGCATGATCAATGCATGCATTTTCTATATAATAGTCTGTTCTTGGCCTTAATGGAGCTTATGGACAAAGCTAAGACCAAAGCTTCTGGATTTGCGAAACCAGATGACATGATGGCCACATTCTATTTACAAAGTTGAGAACACTTACCATTTAGAACAATCCTTCGACTGCTTAATAGCTCATTTAAACCATATCCACCTTCAACCGTAGTTATTTCCCATGCATAGCCCTACAATTAACAAATATAGTAGACTAAAGCCGTCTTCGAAGATTACTAAAACTGCAAGCATTGAATTTAAACTTATCAAGTAGTGGACAGTTTATACTTCTCGATTGCAACTCGTTGCAATCTATCTGAGCAGAGCAGAGCAGACATGCCGTGACTTTTCAGTTCGGTTTAACATTATACATGGTTGGAATCATTAGATAAAGTTTCAATGATACATTTAAGCTATGTTAGGCAGGCTCGGCTGTGAATATCAGACAAGGATACATGTCCAACAAAGGTATGTTCAGATTTTTCCAATATCTATGCCTGGATGTGTCATATATGAGTGTCGAACAAGGATAATTCAAGAACTATGTTTAAAACCATCATTGCAATATATAAAACAAATCACCTTGCTAACTGTAAGTATCCGATCCGCTGTCACGATTGCACCTTTTAAAATATTGACTGCCTCCCCTGGGTCAAGTGCATGCGTCCGTGCCCATGTAGGAAACACCCATTCCAACGCCCCATACCACTCCAGAGGCAATCCCAAGTTCTTATAGGTTACTGCAGGTTCCACTCCCTTGTACATGGAAAACAATATGTTTAAAACCATTAACTTGCACGGTTCAATTCATAAAAGTGTGGTTACCGGTCTTACAACCTTAAGAAATCCAGAAGGCAAGTTTTTCTCTCTCTCTAAATCAATCTCGACGAACCAGAAAATGAGAGAAACGAGAACAAAGCAAAAGGAATATGAATAAAGCATCTACCTGATGTCCAAGGTTATGAATGACAAGGATGCTCCGAGCATCCTTATAAGTCCCGTATGGACGGTATTTGGAAGCCAAAAGCCTGAAAATTTAACATGGGAAATCAGCAGTCCGGAAAATTTTAACATAAGCATTGAAAAGATAATACAACTCAGACAACTATAGCAGGAAAAGTAATTGGTAATAGACAATGTTTCTAACACAGAGAGATAAATTGGATTCGGATATAAAGCTGGTCCGATGAAAAACGGAAAACAAATGCAATGATAAGCAGGTTGCATCTTACACAGGAACTAGACCGGCGTGCCAATCATTGACGAGGAAGAGACACTTCCCCCCATAGGTATAGCCTCCCAGTGGAAGCACTAAGGGTGCTTCACAAGCCGCATGGCAAAGCAGAGTAAACCGAAACTGTAAAGCCAACAAGAAAGAGACGGTCACAAGAAAACGTAATACCGATTTCGTGTTCAAGCAAACAACAACCGGAACAATCAGAAGTATACCTGGTTATCGCCAAATGCGCCATGACCACCACCATAGGGATTTCCCGGTCTATGGTATGAAGGATGGTCCACAAATACCTTGCAATAGAAGGAAACTGATTAACGTTGCTAAAATATGAATGCATTTGCTCCATTCCATATATACACTAAAATCATATATATACACTTTATATATGTATATTATACATGTACTAAATATATAAATATATTCTGAAATTATATTCATGAATAAACTGTGTTGAAGCATGCTAGAGTCTCACACAATATCAAGATATGCATTTTAGTCCCTGTAGTATGAAATGGAGTGTTTTTTAGTCTCATACAATATCAAGGTGCATAAGGGAGATTCTTACCCAATCAACACCATGCTTATACTCATGGAAGAATGCAACCTCTTGCTCCCCTTCGAAGCAATGTACCTTAATGCGCCGATCAAGATCGAAAGCACCAGCAAAGTTTTTATCTGCGGACGTACCATTGAGGTATCTAGGAGAGACAACCATGACACGATGTCCGCGGCCAGCTAGCACCACGGGCAAAGAACCGCAAACATCTCCTAATCCACCGGTCTTCGAATAAGGTGCTGCTTCTGCTGTAACGAATACTATGTTGTAGGTTACTCTGGTTTGGATCTTTTCTTCTTCAATTACCTCATCTTTGTCTTCGGGCTCGGCAGCCTCGTCTTGATCAGAGTCGATGGCGACTTCACCTATGATTCAAGTTAATATACCAGAGTTAACCCACTAAAGTTCTATAAATCATTAAGAACAAAGGTACTGGTGAAGATGCTAATTAAAGCATATCAAATTTTAATGATCCCAATAAACATAGAATAATATATATATATATGTGTGTGTATATATAAAGAGAAGAAACAGAATTTAACAAGAATAGTGTAATAACCATAGAATAATATATGTATATATATAAATCATCAATAAAAAATAAAATAAAAATCAATTGTCTCACTCAACTCTGTTTTGACACATAAATTAATTAAGAATATTGTATTGTCAAAGTGGTAAATTTGTGTTCCCCAAATGGCTGGGAAGGCGGACCACACCGTAGAGTTGACCAAACCATGCACGTGATATGTCACCGTGGAGTTCAGCGGATCCGCGCTGAAAACTAAAACGTGCACGTGACAATCCGGCAAGTGGCCGAGGGCATTTATCTCATATTAATATATATTTATATTTATATATTCGATTTATAACCATTAATGTTTGATTTAAATTAATTAATTTGAATTAGTCCGATTAAACCAATGAGTAGTATTAAATATGAATAATATCCTAACAGCCTTTTTTTTTTAATATTTTTTTTGACATAAAGCCTTTTTAATGTAATCCTAACTACTTTTGACTGAACATTTGACTGACAGATTGTTCTCAAAATTTAAAAAATTGAGATGAAGCAACAGTTTCATTCTATCAGATAAACAAAAAGATTTAGATTAATTATATCAACATAAAACAAGCAAATTAAACGAAGCATAATCATCATATTATAAACAAATTAACAAAACTTGAAAGTGATAGATCCATTGATATAGTATTTTGGTTTTTTTGTTATAAATCAAATAGAGAATTAAAAAGAAACAAAGAATAAGAAATCTCAATATTTTAGAAGGAGAAAATACCAGAAGGTGGGATCAAATGCAAGGCAATAACAGAGCCAGATTCATCCCTGTCTATCCCCAGCAAAACACCCCGGTTTTCCTCCTCTTCTTTTACTTTTTCTTCGTCTTCGTCAAGAGAATCAGAATTGAGATTAAGGCCGTCGGCGAAATCATCAAATTCATTTCCATTTCTTGTTATATCCGATCTCACCACCGTCAACTTTCTCAACAAATGAGATTGATGAATGAAACCCAGTTGCCTAATCGGCCTAAAGTTGCAAGCTTTAACAGATATGTTGACAGATAATTTGCAAGACATTACACGGGTTAAGTGCAGAGACCCCATTGTTAAACAGAGAATTCACCAAAATAAAGATTTGATAGAAACAGAGAGAATAATAGAGGAGAGTACGAAAGGAATTTTAGAAAGTAAGGAATGAACAAAGATGAAAATATCAGAAAAGAGAACTATGGACGAAAGAAGTGAAAATAAAAAGAAAAAACAAGAACAAAATCAGTAAATCATACTGGATTCTCTAGAGCGAGAAAGCCGACATTTTCAGCTCCATATACAGCTGAAGCTTTCCTAAAAGTAATGTGTTTTCACCACGTCATCTCTAATATATTTGGATGAATTTTATAATTTCATTTGAATGTACCATATCCCATATATTTAACAGAATCGAGGTGAAATCAGGGGATTTGTTTGGAATTGTGCATAACTTTTTTAAAATTTAAAATTACAAACTAAAACATAATCAAATTATATTTTAAGTTTTTAAACAGATAAAATTATGATTTAATTATTTTTAAAAATATATTAATATTACATTAATATAATACTAAAATTATTTTAATTCCGATTACAAAGGTTTAAACTCCATTGTTAATTTTATTTTATTTTTCTTGAGAAGATTCTATGTCTATGCTCTGTCACTAGGGGTGACAATAAGGTAGAGAATAACCGAAAATCGTAATGATCTGAACCAATGAGACATTGGTTATGGGGAATAACTGAAATTTTTACTCACAAGGACGAGGACGGAGAAGTTTTATCACCGAAGCTCAAATGGGGATGGAGACATAGGTTACTATATCCGAACCGTGGGGATAACCAAACCGTACCCGTATAAATCACTGTAGGGATCCCCGAAAAATATCTACATGGATTCTAATATAATTTACAAATTTGGATGGTCATAAGGGTAATTTACTGATTTTCAACAAAAATCTAATCTCTCATAACCTGAGTATGGGCAACTGGGGCAAGTTTAAAAATTCTTCGTAAATTATATAAAAATACTTAGAAAGTTTTCTATACATCGTTGTAAACATGATTCAGTCTAATTTTATTTAAAATACAAGGCGACCGATTTCGATATTTATTTTTTAAAAAATAAACATTTGAATGTTGAAATGTCATAAAAAATTGGCATCATATTTCTTAGAAAACAGTTTTACCAGTGACTTTGAAAAATCACCAAAATCTCTACAAGATAAATCAGGAAGCGAGCATTATATTTCTAGAACCATGCAGAAGTCTAGATTCGATTAAAACAAACAGTTCTTGATTTTGAGTTATATATTAAGAATTATTAATTTTTGAGTGATCAAAGGTCAAAAGAAAATACTGTAGACTATTTCTAAAAACAACAATGACAGTGGCTTCATAAATTCGCCATAGAAAATGTACGAGTAAAATTTGCAGAGATAATTTATATGATTGAAAAGATTATCGAATCTAGTTCTTTTTAGAACAAACATATCATGATTTGGAATTGTAGTTTATTAGTTATATATTTCTTTTAAATGCAGCGCATGATGTCATGTTTCAATAGTTAATAATTTAGTCATATTTTATAATTTTAAAAACTCCATAAATTCATAAAGGATGGGTATGAGAATAAAAAATGTACTCAAAACGTTTAACGGGAATTCCCTAAAATCATAACCGCAAGTATTAAAGACTAAAGGAAAAATATAAAATCGTCGCCGCCCATTACCACCCCTATCTGTCACCTGAAGTTTGCGATTTTTTAACTTTTATGAATTGAAAGATATAAGTATTTATTGAGTTCTAATTTTTAAGAGATAACCATTGATTATGTAATTTGATTTGAAGAGATAACAGTTTAAAATTCGCACATCTATAAATTAAAATATACATTTTAAAATTAGTGTGTGAGTACATGCATGGGTTAAATTTTATGATATGAGTTGTAAGTTTAGTTTATTTTATTAAGTAGAAATAATTATAAGATAAACGCCAAAATTTAAATTCACGCAACATAAGATAACATAAACATCTTTAATTACTCGACAAATTAAATAATTTCATTTTAGGTTTTTTATAACAATGAACAAGAAATAAAAGCTAGTCGCTGAAATGTGATATAGATATAGTCACCTCCCAATCAAGTCTCAAAAGTGTTCTTATCATAATGGTGTTATCTGCTAGTGAGCTAGATGTTTTATTGATTTTTTTTGTTAGCTCTAAGCTGTTGGTTTCCACTTCGATCCGTCGGTAGCCTATCCTCCATGCGTGCAATAACATGTCGTGATTATCTCACAACTCCGCTACTAACACCGAGCGGTTATCAAGACTTGTTGAGAACCCAATCAGCCAACTGCCCTGATCATTTCCAATGACACCGCCAATAGCAGCAGCACCATCGTTGCATCGCACAACCCCGTCGATATTGACACCAAAGTCGACCAAACTACTCTGGTCGAGCCACAAAACCGCAAGACTCCCGCATCCTCTTTTCTACATAGGTAACATATTGTTCCATTTGTTATGCGTCTTCGGGACCTCTCAACATTAGTTAAGACTCTTCCACTCATCACCGGCCAGAGAAAGACTCTTCTACGTTGAGGGACTGTTAAGTATGATTATATTAGATGAGAGACAGATACTGGAGTGAGCGAGCGAACGGGGTATTTTGGTATTTGTATCGAGGAGTGTTATTTGTAACCTAATTTGATGATTGATATAATCAGGAAAAAAACAGCCGCTTTTTGTTCCCGATGACATAAGCATACTACTGAACGTCGTTAATCTCTTGTGTTTTTGCTAGTTTAAATTTCTTGTTCGTTCGCCGGATTCCACAACAGGGACATATGCACGCCAAACCATTGACCCGAACTTGTAACCATTGATGCAACAGGTGTTGGTTCAAGAGTAGTAATGTCTAGGCACTAAGAAGCTAAAGGCTCGTCACCATCAATCCACATTTCGCGGGAAAAAAAAATCAGTCTTTATTCCATTGCGGATATTTCAAATAATTTCATGACGAACCTTTTTCCAAACACTAGTAATCCCTTTCCACAATCGAGGGCAATTTGGATTGTACAACATAGGAGGGATGTCTTCATTCTATTTGTATTTTGATCTTTTGGGAAGCCATGTAGATTGCATTACATAGATAGATATCGACGCTTATAAGATTATTTTGACAAACTAACGAAATGTTATTCTGAAAGTACTCACCTTATCTTTTGAATTAGATATGCATAAGTGGATTTTGTATTCCTCCGATGCAAGAGTAGTAGCCAAGATACTTCCCCGAATCAAAGACCTCATAACCAAGGCCTTGTCCAATTTCCTCATGCATAAACATGGGAACACTTTTTGAATTTGTTTCTCGATACTAATCCAGTGTCCTGAGTTGTGACAAAATTTGTCTAATAAAAATTGGATGCAACTCTTTTGATCAGCTGATGCCTCAGCAAAGAGCACTAAGTCAACAACGAAAAATAAGTGAGATATAGATTAAAAACTACAATTTTATCAAATGACATTCTAATTTTAAAGAGGTTTTTTCTTTTTCAAATAATAGCCGTTAGTTCTAATAATAATAGTAATTATAATAATAATCTTGTAACCCCTCGTCCCGATCTGGACAACTGACCGGTCCGAGTAGGCTACACGGGGAAAACCGAAGTGAAACCCGTTAAGGCTCCCCTTCGGTTAGCAACCCTAGAAAATTTTCCTCAATTATCTTGTCTAGATGGATCATTAAATCCTATGTGTGAAACGACAGCGGATAAACAAAGACGAGACTAAGTAGACGAGACGTGAGTTAATTTAAATTTACCATGTATCCAAGTTAATCTATTTCATTACGTACGTGCCCAAACCAAACATAAACGACTACAAACAAGGCTCAGGAGAAAGCACACAACAACCCAGACGCAAGCCCAACACTAGAGGACCTCCAAAGATGCAAAAAGCCCAAATTACAGGCTTGGTTTCGAAACAGGCTTGCCCGTTTCGATACACAGGCCCCAGTTTTGAAAACCAGACTACCCGTACCGATACGGCCCACCCCGTTTCGGTACAGGGTCTTTTTTTTGCCTAGACGTTTCGAAACACGTTTCAGAACAGGCCCTCGCAGTAGCCAAAACATTTCGGTACGCGTATCGGAACAAGGGTTCACAGTAGCCAAACCGTACCGGAACGCGTTCCGATACGGGTATCCCTGGAACCACACTCGTTCCGAAACGACCCTACCTGTTCTGAAACGCCTGTAGTTTGTGTGTTTCTAAAAACAATTCTAGGCATCTCCAAACGTCCCCAACATGCCTCAAACATCATGGTTCAAAATCAAGACACAACATGCAAATACATACTCTAGAGGCATACACCCTACTACAAACATGTTCGAATACTCAACATACATAGAAAGCCATCCATAAATGAATTCAAGCCTTCACTAAAATGCATTCATATCAAGCCTACATGCCTTTAAACAAACACACATAATATTCATGGAATATGGTCCTAAGCCTTCAAACACAAGGCATTTAAGCAACAAAATAAACATAGTTTACAATCCACGACATAGAAGCATAACATACTCAACGTAGTATCATCACTCAACATGCTAGAACATCAACAAAATCAAACTAAAAAGTTTGACACCAACTCCATACAAGTCTACACACCCATTGTCTAAGCATTATTACAAATACTTAAATCATACTTGAGCCACTCGAGAACTCCAAAAAGCTCCTCCCTTGCCCACTTGTCTTCCGAACTCTAACGATCTGCATGTTGGAAAAAAGAGAGCGTAAGCTTGACAGCTTAGTGAGCGAAGCTCTAAAAACTCATCAACAATGCAATTTTCAAAACACATTTTTTAAAAGATAAGTAAACCATTTATATGCACGAAATGAAGCACAACAACACAATTACAAGGTTTGCACAAGCACAACCCAAAACACGGTGGGACTACACATCACCGTTTCGACTAGTAGTTTTCCGATGGGACTACACATCAACGTACTCTTCTACTAGTCATTACCGGTGGGACTACACATCACCGTAGTTACACAATCATCACATGAGGCTCGACACCAACAACGACTACACAACAACAATGGATGTAAAAGAAATCCACAATGCATATGATATCACAACAATTAATCATACATCATCACTTAATCATCAAGGTAGGATTAGTAAACTTACACTTGGGTTTAGGTTAGCCCACAAGGCTCCACCCAATCCCCCAAGAACCCATTTCGAAATTAAATCAAGTTCAAACCATTTTCACTCACCGATGAAGCCCGACCGGATGCCGAAACACCAATCTCAAGTCTTCAAATTTTCTGGAATAGTGCCCGAAGCTTCTCCGATAGTTTCTCTTGATTCTAACCAATCAAAAACAACACATTGCTCAGCCAAAACATCACAAAGCACTGTCTCAGTCTCAAACCACAATTACAAGCTAATTTCTCACAATCTCAAACCAAAGCCAACACCAACAATCCTCATTTTCGTACTTCCTAATAACCCAACAGAAAACTACTAATTCCAACACCCAAAACACCTTCAAATATCTTTAAAACATCTCCCTAACATTGTTATAACATCAGCCCCACTCTTCAACATAAAACCACACTAAAAACACAAGTTTTGACACTTTAAAAACATCCATGAATACCTATTTCGGGATTCTTAATAAAAACCAACCAAATTGAGATATAATGTACCTTAGGGCAAGATTAGGTCATAACATAACGCTACAAATCAAAAACAAATAGGGAAGTCATTAAAGTTTCATCATTTTTCTTTAAAACTTGAAAACTTCAAAAACTTTAAGAGGAATTTCTATGAAAACTAAAGCTATGTAAATGTTGGAAATGATGAGGAGAAATCAAAAATATATTACCTTGAAGAGAGCTCTTGAGTTGATGAAGAGATTTGATGAAATAGTGACAAGGGGTTTAGAAAGGGTTTTGATGTGAAATGTTAGAGGAAGAAGAAGATGAATAGCATTTTTCAAAAATCCTCATTTCTCATTTTATTTTCTTTATCTTAAAAATTACAAGTTTGCCATTAATGAAAACCAAACATTTTTAATTTAAACCAAATCTTAATTAAATTTTTAAAACGAACCAACGACTCAAACCCGATTTACCCGAGTAACATTCGACCCCTAAACCCGAAGCGTTACAACTCTACAAAACTAGAAGCTAAATTAGTCGAATTACATTAACCAATAATTTCCATAAAATTAGTAAAGTGCACAAGCTAGACATTGAAGCATAAAATATAACCATGCAACCAAACATCTCAAAAAAATATAAATAAACAAATACCATTACCATTGGTGATGGTGATGGATAAACACTATCAAGACCAACATAAAAATGTATATAACAATGATAGCACGTTGACAAAATTAATTTTAACACAATTAAACCACTAACTATCTTTACTGATTGCAAGTGTCTCTCAATAGAAGAAAATCGATCTGATGGTTCAAACCAGGGGTTGATCATTATGATAATTAAATAATCACCAACTAAATAGACAATGTCAAATTCAACCATAGAATTAAGATAAAACATGCTACAAAAGCAGAAAAAAATGTGACATAAAAGTAGAAAAAACGTGCTATAATAACAAAAAAGCATCCACCATTTTCTGTTAGAAAAGAGAAAGACTTATATATTAAATCAAGTCTCATAATAATTCAAATATGTACAAAAAAATTAAGAAAATGAAAAAAGAGAAATAAGAAAAGATGAAAATAACACAAATAGGTTATGAAAAAGAATGAGTGACGGTCGTTAGGCCAAAGGCCGACGAAGTCATCCTTCTAAACCATTAAAAAGAAACAAAAATCTCAAAAGAAAATTTAGACGATTAACTTTGAAAGAGAATTCTAAATTAATATGATATATCTGCTTTAAATAAAAGACTTTTATACATTAAATTTTATAAATGACATATAAGTGGTAATAATTTAGTTTGTGACTCATATAATTGTCAGTTGTCACGGACCGTGAACACATTACTATTAATATTTGAGTTAGATTAGTTCTGACTAGGGATGTAAAAAGCTGACCCGACCTGAAAACTCGACTAAAACCTGCTCGAGTCAGAACCTGATTTGACCTGAAAATTTAATGACCCGAACCCGATCTGTAATCGACTGTTGTTGACCCGAACCTGAATTCGACCTGTTACTGTAGTGACCGAACCCGACCTGCGTCCGACTAAAAACGACTCGAACCCGAATTGGACCTGTTACTGTGGACCTGAAACCCGACCTGCGCCCGACTGAAACGAACCCGAAGCCGACCTGGCAGATAACCGATTTTACCCGACTGAATTGACCCGAGATCCGATATTACCCGACCTGTTTTGAACCCGACCTGTTTTGGACCCAACCTATTTTGAACCTGACCTGTTTTGAACCCGACCTGTTTTGGACCCAACCTGTTTTGAACCCAACCTGTTAATTGACCCGACCTGCTTTGAACCCAACCTATTTTTAACCTGAACTGATATTGATCTGACTTGATATTTACCTAATATATAGTTGAAGAAGTCTACAATTTGATAAATTTAAAGTGTTGATAAATGTAAAGTATTAATTTATTAAATTAATTTAATACTAACTCGTTCAATATAAATTATTTGTGAAGTTTAATAAAAATTAACATATTTAAATTTAATTTATTAAAAATATTCAAATTTTAAAAGTTTTATTAAATTAATAAGTTGTGATGGATGAATTTAAAACAAATTATTTAAAATTTAAATCAATTTATTAATTGTGATCATTAAATTTAAAAAAAATTATTAAAAAATTTAATTATAACTATTAAAATAATAAAAAAATATTTTTTAGTTTAGGGGGAAGTTTTTTTTTTTTTGAATTAATGGGGGGAAGTTTTTTTTATTGATAGGAAATTATGGGGGGTTTGGCACCATATCAAATAAAAATAAAATGCGTGGGGGTAGGGGTGTAAAAAACTGACCCGACCTGGTAACCTGCCTGAAACCCGATCGAGTCAGAACCTGGTTTAACCCGAGAATTCAATGATCGAACCCGACCTGCACCCGACCGAAACGAACCCGAACCCGAATTTGACCTGTAACTGTAGAAACCGAACCCGAACTGCACCCGACCGAAGTGAACCCGAACCCGAATTTGACCTGTTACTGTAGTAACCGAACCCGACCTGCACCCGACCGAAACGAACCCGAACCCGAGACTAACCTGCCAAATAACCGATTTAACCCGACCTGTTTGGACCCGACCTGTTTTGAACCCGACCTGTTTTGAACCCGACCTGATATTGACCTGAACTGTTCTTGACCTGAACTGTTTTTGACCTGAACTGTTCTTGACCTGAACTGTTTTTGACCTGAACTGATATTGACCTGAACTGATATTGACCTCAACTAATACTATTATTTGATTTGCTGATAATGAATTATCTGGCATTTGAAGAAGTTATATTTAATGAATATAAAATAATGTCAAGTATTAATAAATTTTAAAATTAATAATAATGTCAAGTAGTAATAAATTAACTAACTTAACTTCAATTAAAAGATAAATTAAATTAATAATAATGTCTAAGTATTAATAAATTGTATTTCTAATTAACTTAACTTATATTTTAAAATAACTTTAAAGATAAATTATTATACTTAATTAACTTAAGTTGAATGAATAACTATTATTAAATTAAATTTTTATACTTAATTAAATTAAGTTAAATGAATAAAGATTATTAAATTAAATTTGTATTCTTAATTAAGATAAGATGACTATTTTTTTATTATATGAATAAATTAATGCTAAATTAACTTAACTTAAGATTAAAAATAAGTTTAATTAACTTGCATTCATTTTAAGTTGAATGATTAAACATTATTAAATCAATTGTCTTTCTAATTAACTTAACTTTTATTTTAAAATAACTTCAAAGATAAATTATTATACTTAATTAACTTAAGTTGAATGAATAACCATTATTAAATTAAATTTTTATACTTAATTAAATTAAGTTAAATGAATAAAAATTATTAAACTAAATATGTATACTTAATTAACATAAGATAACTAATTTTTTTATTAACTTTAACATACTTAAATGACTTAATAAAAACCTGAATAACTTAAATGACTTAATTAAGTTAAGTTGTTTAAAATATTATAATTAACAGTGAATATATAAAAACCTACATGACTTTTACAAGAACTACAATGACTTAATTAAGTTATGTCGTTTAAATCTTTATAATAAGCGTAATGAACTTAGAAACTAGCAATAATGTTCAAGTTTATCTTTGGATAGAATTAGGGATACTTTCAAATTTTTATTTAAGTATAAAACAGAATAAGACAAAATTTAAGAACAAAAATTTTGGAGAAAATAATGCAAACATATATTCAATAATTTGAAGGGTTAAACTTACAAAACTTTATTCAATAATATAAAAGTTTAAACTTACAAACATACAAACTTAATAATTTAAAATTTTCAATCTTTACAAACTGAAACTTTAAATTTGCACGTGATTGTATGATTGTTAAGGCATACAATTTAAATTGGGTTCTAATAAATATTTATTTGGTTAATATTGATACAAGTATTAAAAGGTGATGATAAACATGCAATTACAAACATATAATAATGAAGCATAATTTTTTATAAAAAATGCATAACCCTAGAATTAAATATACAAGATTGGATACAGAATTAGGAGGGGGTATTTGATTGTTTTCCTCTTGGGAAAAAGCCTGCATCTTTCTTGTTGACTTTTGCCTCGGAAAGTGTAGCAAATTTAGGGTTACAAAAAGATGAAGAAATAGGATTCTTTTTTAGTTATTAATGATTCCCTTTCTCACTCACTGTGAGCATGGCATGGGAAACGAGTTGGAAACATAAATGGGGTCTCAAAAGAGGAGCTAAATAATAAAGATGGGCCCCTTGTGCATGTTCTCTTGCAGGGATACATTAATATTTTTATTTACCTGTTTAACAATTTAAGTAAAAATTAATCTTGTCGAAATGTATTAGATTTAATAATTTGGGTTATAAAATATAAACCAAAAAAATGCGTTTAGGGCTTATTAATTAATTTTTAAGTTTAATATTTCATTTAATTAATTTATGATTTAGGGTTTCTGTTAATTAATTTAGTGTTTATGGTTTAATAATATTTTGAATCGCTAACCCTAAATCCTAAACCTAAAACCCTAAAACCCATAAACCATAAGCCCTAAACATGAATCCCTAAAAATAAAAACCCTAATCCATCAATATATATAAATATGATGCATGTAAGTTGTGGTTTAGGGTTTAAATCCTAAATCCTAATCTTTAACCTATAACTCATAGTCCCTAATCCTAAATTAGGGATTTAGTGCTTAGGGTTCATAAGTTATGGTTTAGGGTTTAATGCTCAGGGTCAATAATTAGAGATTAGGGGTTTAAACATCAAACCCTAATCTTTAATCTTTAATCCATAGTCCATAATCCTAAACCCTAAACAATAACCATTACTCTCTAAACCGTAAAACCCTAAAATAAAAACCCCAATCCATCAATATATATATATATATATATATAATACATGAACCCTAATGTATGTATCAATTTATGAGCACTAAACTCTAAACCCTAAACCTTACACCCTAAAGTGGCCTGAAATGAACTCGACCTGAAACGAAACCGACCTGAAATGAACCCGACCTGAAACGAAACTGACCTGAAAAGAACCCGACCTGAAACGAAACCGACCTGAAACGAACCCGACCTAAAACGAAACCGACCTGAAACGAACCCGACCTGAAACGAAACCGACCTGAAACGAACCCGACCTGAAACGAAACCGACCTGAAATCAACCTGTCAATTAACCGTTTTGGCCCGACCTGAAATGAACCGACCTGAAATGAACCCGACCCGAAATGAACCCGACCTGAATTGAAACCGACCTGAAATGAACCCGACCCGAAATGAACCTGAACTCGAACCGAATCGAGTCAAAACAAAAAATGACCTGAAATGACCTGTAACCGATTTGACCCGACCTGACAGAGCCTGACCTGAAACCCAACTGTTGACCTGTTTTTACATCCCTAGGAGGGGAATTTTTGCCGCCAGATCAAAGTGGGGGGGGGGGGGGGGATTTGCCGCCAAAATTGAGAGGGGAAGTGAGATTTTTTTTATTTAGGGGTTAATTATCCTTTAGGTCCTTCCTTAATTAGATGGTTAGAGTTTAGGTTTTTTAGGTTTTAGTTTATATTTTTTAGTCTTAACTTTTGGTTTAGTTTCTTTAAATTTTATTTAATTAGGCCATGCTTAATAAATTAATTAATTATTAAGCTTTTTGGTTTGCTTTAAATTTGATTTGGTCCTCGTATAAAGATTTGGTAAGTAATTAGGTTTAATAATTTTATTCATTTGTGATTTGGACTCTAATTAATAATTTAGTTTTAATTTATTTTTAGATTTGTCCTTTTACGTTTCAATTTATTTTGTTTGTTAGATTTATGGGTTTATGTTTAGGGTTTAAGGGTAAGTGTGTCAAGTTGATTGTTTGGGACTATGAGATTAGTTTAGGGATTATGTGATTAAGCTTGCACTCTAATTATTAGTGAATAGTGTCCATAAGATTTAGATATTTATGTTTGGGGTTTAGGGGTAAATGTGTCAACTTAATTATTTGAGGTTATGAGATTAGTTTAAGGATTAGGGGATTAGGCTTGTACTCTAATTATTAGTGATTATAAGATTTAAGGGTTGAGGTTTATGGGTATTGTTTAGGAGTATACATATATACATACAAATATGTATGTTCTAGTATATATATAACAATATATGCATACTAAAACTTACATACATATATATATATGTATATATATAATTATAACAATATATATACTAAAACTTACATACATACATGTATATATATACTAAAACTAAAATACATGCATATATATGTGTTTTAGTATGTATGTATACATGTGTGTTTTAGTGTATATATATATATATGCATATGTTTAATTAATTATAACAATACATGTATATGTATATATCATAATATATGTATATTTATATGTATATGTGTATATATACGTAGATATAAATTTTATTTATTTTTAATATGGTGATATTTTTATTCATTTTATTCCTTAAAATTTTATTTTCCACAGAAAGTTACCCTTATTATTTTTTAATTTTTGTAATTTACTCCAATATTTCAGATATAAATCATTTGATGATATTTTTGTTCATTCTAGTGCCTAATATTGAGACTAAAATGTATGTAAGTATGTACCTATCAATGTATGAACCCTAAAGCCTTAATGAATTTTCTCTTAACATGGAACCATAAACCCTAAAAAATCATAAACCCTAAACATTAAACCCTAATATATATATATATATATATATATATGAATTCCCCTAAACCCTACACCATAAACCCTAAACCCTAATGTATAAAAGTAGGTATGTATCTATCAATGTATGAACCCTAAACTGTTAATAAAATTTCCCTAAACCCTTTAAACCCTAAACCCTGAATCATCCAATGTTTTATAATTTTAATTTGATATTTCTGTTCATTATAGCCCTTAAAACTTCATTTCTATTCTAAATTGACCCCTACTAATTGTTTTTTAATTAGTCCAATAATATATAATTTTACTTTGACATTTTGTTCATTTTAGTCCTTAAACTGTATTTGTATTCCAAATTGACCATTTTTTATTTTTTTAATTAGTCCGATGTTTTATAATTATAATTTGATATTTTGTTCATTCTAGTCTCTTAACTTTATTTTAATTAGTCCGATGTTTTATAATTTTAATTTGATATTTTGTTCATTCTAGTCCCCTAGACTTTAGTTTAATTCCAAATTGACCCTTATTTATTGTTTTTTATTTCGTCTAATGTTTTATAATTTTAATTTGTACTTTGTTCATTCTAGTCCCTTTAACTTTATTTCAATTCCAAATTGACCTCTATTCATTGTTTTTAGTTCGTCCAATGTTTTATAATTTTAATTTGATATTTTCATCTTCTAGACCCTAAAACTTTATTTTTATTCCAAATTGACCCACATTTATTTTTTTAATTTGTCAAATGTTTTATTATTTTAATTTGATATTTTCTTCATTCTAGTCCCTTAACTTTATTTTAATTCTATATTGGCCCCTATATATATTTTAATTCATCATGTTTTATAATTTTAATTTGAAATTTTGTTCATTCTAGACCCTAAAACTTTATTTTTATTCTAAATTGACATCTACTTATTGTTATTTTAATTACTCTAATTTTTATACTTTTAATTTGATATTTTTGTTCATTATAGTCCCCAAAATTTTATTTTTATTCCAAATTGACCCCTTTTCATTGTTTTCTTTTAAATTTGTCTAATGTTTTATAATTTTAATTTGATATTTTTGTTCATTATAATCCGTGAAATTTTATTTTTAATCCAAATTGACCCATTTTCAGTATTTTTTAATTACTCCAATGTTTTATAATTTTAATTTGACATGACTTTAAATAATTAACTCCAAATCAATGACGATTGACGAAGGCCAACCTAAAGTCTATCGACTACTTATACGGTTGTACCGAACTCAAACTCAATACGAATTTCAATCCTAAACATACCCCGACCTGAATTACCCGACCTAAAATTACCTGACCTGAAATGCACCCGACCTGAAATGCAACCGACCTAAAATGAACCCGACCTGAAATGGACCCGACCTGAAACGGACCCGACCTGAAATGGACCCGACCTGAAATGGACCCGACCTGAAGTGTATCTGAACCCGAATTAACCTGTCAATTATCTGCTTCGGACCCGACCCGTTTTGACCCGACCTGAAATGAACCCGACCTGAAATGGACCCGATCTGAAATGGACCCGACCTGAAATAGACCCGCACCCGACCCGAGTCGAGTTAAAATAAAAAAATGACCTGAAATAACCTGTACCCGATTTTACCCGACCTGACAGTACCTGACCTGAAATCCATCCGATTACCTGTTTTTACATCCTAGTTCTGACTTTTAAACTCGCCCGATATTTAAAGAATACATCATGTGAATATAGGATTTAATTTTTTTTATTATAACTTTGTAGTAGGTGGCATCTAAAGGAATATTCCATATTTCGTCCCTTTATGGTAAGTGTGCTTTCATTTTAGTCGTTGATGCAAATTCATTAGAACCGTTGGAGATAAAAGGAACTCAATTATAAATAGAATTCTTTCACACCTCATATCATCACATTTTAGAGTAATGCGATCGAAATATTTACTCTAAAGCCTTTTGTTCGTTTTGGTTTCGTTTTCGTTGAATCTTTCGGCTTATTCAGTGTTTTAAAAGTTTTTTTTTGTTTTTCACATTTTCTATAAGTTGATTTAAACATTTGACTCAAGCTTTATCGGAATAAATGAATAAGACTCGACTGCCTAATCGACCTAAAGCCGCAAGGTTAAGAGATATGTTAGACATATAATTTACAAGACACTACACACGTTAAATGCAGAAACTTTATTTCTATAAATATACTTTGCAAATAGGAAAAAATATATAGAGATTTGACCGAAACAGAAAGAGAATTATACTACTTGATGTTTCTTTGGATTTTTTAAGACGAAAAAAGTGACATTTTTTACTCCATACATACAGCTGAAGGTTTGCTAAAAGTAATTGATTTTCATCATGTCATCTATAATATATATTGATGAATATTATAATTCCATTTGAATGTATCATATTCAGTTATTCACAATTTTAATCGAAAATTCAGGTTAAATTAAGGTATTTGTTTGGAATTGTGCATAAATATTTTCAGAAAAAAATGTAGTACAAAATATGTATTAATACACAATAAAATTATATTTTAATTTTTTAAATGATAAAATTTTGATTTAATTATTTAAAAAAAATATATCAATATAATAATAAAATTATTTTAATTATGATTACAATGATTTAAATGCCAGCATTTTTTTATTTCATTTTATTTTTCTCGATGTCTATGCTCTGTTATCTGAAGTCTGCGGTTTTTAAATTTTATAAAATATAACTATTTACTGAGGGATGAGTCTAGAACGGGCCACACACCTCTAACATGTAATTACATGTTGAGACTTTAAGAATTTCAATATTTATTTCAGTCATTGAAAAAATTAGTGATGCGTAAAGTTAGTGGTGTGTAACTTCTATAGAGATAAGCATATCATCAAATTCAGAAGCTTCTTGAATCTCCTTGTCTTTATCCAATCGGGACACATAACAGATGAAAAAGGAGTGATGAGCGATCTAAACTACCAGTCAGAATATTCTGCTACCCAGGACTGGTTACATCGGCAAACAACCATCAACTGAGCAGGGATCTAACTTCGCGTAACCACCTATAAAATTATAATCAGAAACTAGCGCCGATTAAAATCTCTATGCGAGCAACGATCGGCTGCTAGGGTATGTTGAATCATGCCACAAGGACAAAGAAAAACACGTGTCACAAGGACATAGAAAACGTGTGCCATAAAGGTAGAGATTCTTATTAGAAATAAAAAATGAAAAACAAGAAAATAATAAACATCGGCGATCGACAACTAATAGCTAGGTGATTGCCGATCGCCGGCTAACACGAAAATTGAAGAAACTTTCAAGCGGCGAGACTGTTATAGAGAAAAAACTAAGAGAAAAAACTTTCACTAATTTAAAAAGGTGAGAACTTTGCAAAGCTGACTTTTTTAGTTTCATAGGCTTTTAAGGATCATTCTATAGTAAATGACATGTATCGTAATATACCACTATTCATATGTATTGTAATGTATCATTAACTATTTTAATCAATTTTAAAATCCTAAGGATTTAAAGTGATATTATCCTCTTTTATAATAAAATCTTAAAAATAATTTTCATATTTTTTTTTCAGGTTTTCTTTTATTTTTTAATTAAAAAATAATTAAACTTTTATTACTATAATAATTCCTACATTCACTTTAATTTAAGGGTAAAGTTCACAAATGATACTAAATTGATCAATTATCAATTTGGTAACCAAACTTCAATTGTTTCAATGTTATGATTAAACTTTTAGTTTTGTTTCAATTTGGCCACTAACCCGTTAACAACTGTTAAAAGAGTAATGTGGTTGTTAAAATATTTTGTATAATAACACATTAGTTCCCTCACGCTTACACATTCAAACAATTCAGTCCTAATTCGAAAGAAATAATAAATTTAACCATTATTATTTTAATTTGACCATATTTTTAATTAAAGATAATTTAATATTTTATTTTGATTCCTTAATTATAACTAATGTTATCTTGTCCCTCCCAATCATAACCATACTCAATCCATTCTTTAAAATTTTATAAAGATTAATTAAATTATTACTATATAAAAAGGAAAATTAAGTATATTTTTTAAAATTTATACTTAAATTTTTATTAGGCCACCAAACACACATATATTTGTTATTATGTGTATTCAATTATACATAATAAAAAGGGAAATTAAATATATTTTAAGTATATTTTAATTAATTTATATATCATCCAGTAATCCAACTCTAAATTTTAAGGGTAAACTACTGGAATGGTCACTTACGTTTAGTAAGTGTACACTTTTGGTAATCGATTTTGAAAATTGATCGTTATAGTCACTTACGTTTTTGTTTTTTAAACATTTGGTCACTTGGGTGTTAATTGCAGTTAGATACTAACGGTGTGCTGACTCGACACGGTAAAAAAGGATAAAATATAATGGGGAGAAAGAGTTGGAATGTTGGATAGGGAGGCTACCTCTTTTGTTTTGTTTTGTTCGTAAAAGTTTAGATGTAACGTATTACCAAAGTATGTCATTATCGATAAACTTGATGGCCTTCTTTCAACTAACGAAGGGTGATTTTGCCCTTCTAAAATGATGTTCATCTCATATATGTTATTCTTTCCTATTGTACATACAAGATGGACAATATCTTCGACCATCTGACCATGCTTATGAGCAAGTTCTATATTCTTTGGCTATGTTTTTTTTAAAAAAAACTTATAGTATGATTTTATTAGGGCGAGTCATACCGTACAAGACAAAGACACGAGCCTCGTTAAAAAACCTTCTAAAACCTAATTGGAGGAAAAAGAGTGCACCATGTCGAGAACAAAAATTCGCTGCCCCCTTCTACGCTCCACACTAAAAAATACTTAAAAATTAAATTCTAAACTTTAACCCTAATTTCTACATCCTAAACCCTAAAATACAATTTACCACTAATTCCTTAAATCCTAACCACAACCCATAACCTTAAACCCCAAACTTTAAATCCACTTTTTTAAGGTAAGGGCACCAAATGAGGCATAATTTGGGGATGTCTCTTACAACAACATCACATTATTACAGGGCAGAAAGCAAAATGATAAACAACCAGAACTAGGCAACAAAGCCATGCTGCACTACAGCTTTCCCCTTTACCGTATCACCAAATATACCTTCCAATCTAGAGAAAAATCCAAGGCAAACAACAAATGGCCCTGACAAAGGCCAAATTCCCCACAAGTAGACATAAAATAAACTTCAACAAGTACAATCGCATAAACAGAGGCACAATCCATCGTCATGCTTCGACTTCTACCGAGCTATCTAAACTTACGCACTAACAAACTTACCAGATATTGAAAGCTTTAAATCATCAAGAATTCAATCAAATCATTAGCTCTAGAGACGTCTTTTTAGCGAGATTATCAGCCAGGTATTTTGTTCTCTAGAAACCAAAGAGATTTGCCATTCAAGGCTTTCAACAATGACCAAAATGCTATGAATTATACCTTTGGCTATAGTTGCACGAGATACCCTTGTTTCTCTTCTAATGAAGGGTGATTTTATCATTTTTTACTGTGCCAAGTCAACACACTGTTAGTGTCTAACGACGATTAACACCCGAGTGACCAAATGTTTAAAAAAGTGACCATAACGATCAATTTTTAAAATCGATGACCAAAAGTGTACACTTACTAAACGTAAGTGACCATTCCAATAGTTTACCCTTAAAATTTAGAGTTGGATTACCGAATGTTAATGGATGCTATATAAATTAATTAAATTATTTTCATAAAAAAACTTAAGTATCAATTTCAAAAAATATACTTAATTTTTCTTTTTATTATAATTGAATACGCATAATAATAACAAATATATGTTTGTTTAGTGGCCTAATAAAAATTTTAAAAAAATCAAGTATCAATTTTAAAAAATATACTTAATTTTTCCTTTCCATAGTAATAATTTAATTAATCTTTATGAAATTTTAAAGGATGTATTAGGTATGGTTGGGATTGAGAGGGACAATGTTAGACTTGTTGCACGCTCGAATCGATCTCCGAAAATTGTCAAGTGAGTTGTATTTGGTCCTTGGATGAATTGGCTAAAAATCGAAAGAAAGGTAGACAAATTGCACAAGGATTTTAGAGTGGTTCGACTACCCAACCAAGTCTACATCCACTACCTTAGCACACCACTAAGGATTTCCCAATTCACAATGAATTCTTCCCCTTTTCTAGGCTTAGGAGGAAACCTTTACAACCCTATCTTTTAATGGCTAAGATAGAACCACTCTAGTGTTTGTTTAAGGCTAAACTAGAACCTCTCCTTTTACAAGGGATTTGTTTGGTAAACTAAGTACCTCACTAGGTGGGTGTTTACACAAATTGAAGCTCACAAGAGTATACAAAGATTTACAATTTAAGCACTCTCTAAATTATGTACAAGAGAAATGAAGAAATAAGATTTAGACTCAAATTCTTTTAATCATCTTTCTTGGATATGTTCTCTCTCCTTCTTCAAGTGTTCTAGCCTTCATAATATAGTTAGGAACAAGCTTGTGGCCGTTGCAGACTGTTAGGGATGATTTCGAGCCGTTGGGGCCTTTATTTCCCGCAATAAATGAAGTTTTGGAGCTGCCTGTATCGATACGCGGGTAGTCGTATCGGTACGTCCTTCTTCAGAACTAGCCGTTGAGCTTTATGCAGCATCCCGTATCGAAATGCCTTTGTACATTTCGGTATGCTCGTATCGGTATGCCATTGTACCGTTTCGGTACGACATGCAATTCAAATAACCATTGGAAAATAACCATTGGGGGTTTTGATCCGTTGAGGCTTTTTACCATGTAGGCGTATCAAAACGCTAGACATCATATCAAAACGACCACGATCCGTATCAATACGGCCAAAGCCTGTACCGATACAGGTTTTGACAGTTTCAAATTGACTATAGCTGAAACCCTAAGGCGTATCGATACGGTCACACTGAAATCTTAAGTTTGGCTACTTTAAAACGTTTCAAAACCTTTTTGAAAACTCCTCAAACATATTTTCAAGTTGTTTGGACTTAAAATCATTTTTGAATACTTTTCAATTTAGTCCAAAACTATTTTCAATTATTATATCAAAACAAATATCTTAACAGACAAGATAACATTAGTTATAATTAAGAGATCAAAATAAAATATTAAATTATCTCTAATTAAAAATAGGGTCAAATTGAAATAACGAGGATTAAATTTATTATTTCTTTAGAATTAAGACTAAATTGGTTGAAGTGTAAGCATAGAGGACTAAATGTGTTATTATACAAAATATTTTAACAACCACATCACCCTTTTAACAGTTGTTAACGAGTCAGTGCCCAAATTGAAACAAAACTAAAAGTTTAATTGTAACATTGAAGCAATTGAAAGTTTAGTTACCAAATTGAATAATTGATCAAAGTTTAGTGACCATTTGTAAACTTTACCCTTAAATTAAAGTGAAAATATGAATTATTATAATAATAAAAGTTTAATTTTTTTGAATTAAAAAATAAAAAAATATAAAAATTAAGATAAAATTATTTTTTAAAATTTTATTTTAAAAGAGGATAATAACACTTTCTATCCTTAGGACTTTAAAACTAATTAAAATAGTTAATGGTACATTGTGGTACATATAAATAGTGGTACATTGCGGTACATGTCATTTACGGTAGAATTATCCTTTTGCTAAAAGTCATTGATTTGCACCACATCATTTATAATATCATCATTTTTATGTGTTTATTATGGAAGTTTAGATTATACGAGTTGAAACGTCATTATTTCTTTAGTTTCATTTTATATGTATGGTCAGTTTGATATTAGTTTTGAAAAATAATTTTAAAAAGTGCAATTGAAAAATAATTTTTTAAAAAATGGTTTAAGATTTAACTATATAGTATTATTGTCAAAAACTGATTTTGAAAAGATAAAATATTTATTTTAAACATATATTATAAACTTTAAAATATGTTAATTTGAATTATATTTAAATTCATTAGTATTATGATATATAAAATGTATCAACTCATTATAATAAAATTATGAAACATGTTTACACAACATCGTTAAAATATCATATTTTAATAGTGTCAACGAACATGTATGTTTTGATATTAATTGATTAAGTGATGTGATTTGAAGGGGTACTTCTTTATTTATTACAATTAGTCTATAAATAAAAAATAGTATATATTAGGTTTAAGGAATATTTAAAAAAAAAATTATCAAATAATTAATTTAGCCTTTTAATAAAAACCGCACTCAATTAAATTCGCAAAATTGTACATTGTATTAATTTAATCTTTGACTGATGGAAATCGTTGTTGATGGTTATGATGTTAATGTAGTTTTTTTTTTGAAAATTAAAAACTTTTATTAACTAAAGAAAACCGCAAAACGTGCCTCGTTAAAAAAAATTTCTAACCAAAGTAGAGGAAAAAGAATGCAATGTGTCGCGATCGTAATGTTAGAACTAAACATAGATCTCGCCTACATATCAAAGAAGACACAACCCGAAAGAGCCAACCAACACTAATAGCTAACCAACCATTAACAAGTGATTCACACCAGATATACTTTTCTTAGCTAAAAAATCTACAAAAAAATTGCATTCCCTTCCCACTGCCTTTATCTTCCACTTTAATCATGCTGCATGATTAAGGCAAGACTGAACGAGATCTTTGGACGCCACTGGTATTTTCTGTGGATTAAGAATTCAGCTCACAGCAAGGTTACTGTCACTCTCAACAACCAAGCTAAAAGATTGTGACCAACTCGAATGTTCAAAAAATTTAACCGTTTCAATATTGGCTAATAGTTCAGCAGCCATTGCATCCGCCAAACCAATAGACTTGGAGAAATACATCAAAGTTTTAGAATTATCGTTTTGAAGAACGCTTCCTATACCTGCTACACCAAAACTCCCACTAACCGCTCCATCCGTATTGAATTTTAGACAATCCGAGGAAGGACTCCAAGCATCAGAAATCGAACTAACCTTCTTTAGCCGAAAAGAACCAAACAAAGAAGAATTTTGTTGCAGACCAAAAATTAAAATACCATCGGATGGCCACTTAGCTTTGCACCACCAACTAAGCCTTTGAACACATAAATTAAATAAGTACAAATCATCCCCTAGTGCATTTGAATACCACTGCGTTTCTATACATCCAGATAATCCAAATAAAGCAAAAAAAAGTTCATACGCCAGATTTGGTCATTCAACTCAAGAAAAAAAACTTACTCACATTAACATCATCTCACGCAAGCTATTTGGGACCTCAAAGTACACTTTCCACAGCTTTCACCAACTTTGCCAAACAATCCACGCAGTGACAGAATAAATGGACATCTTCATTCTCTTGCAAGCATAATGGACAAAGAAGAGATTGATTAGCAAACATACCTCATTTCGCTAGAGCCACCTTAGTCGGGATCTGTCATACACGAGCTTCCAAACAAACACCTCAATCTTTGGAGGAGCAAGGCTAGACCATACAAACTTTCATATGGGATCTTTACCAAGACCGATGGAAGCCTTAGCTAGGCAGTAAGATTTAGCAATAAATACCCTATTAGAAGATATAGACCACCTAATGTCATCCTGAAAAAATATACTAATACGAACATATTCAATTGTATTATAGAAGGATTCTCAAATCTCACATCTTCCATCTCCAAACCACGTCCACAAGCTCGCCGAAATCAGCTATAACTCCAGTGTTTTGGTGAGCAGGATCAAAAAATTTGAGAAAAACCTCTCTAAGAGGTCACTGCCCAACTCAAAAATCAGTCTAGAATTAGATTCGCTTGCCATCACCCACAATATACTTGATATTATTAATTATACGCAAAAATACTACTCAGATTATCAAGCTGAGAAGTGATACCTCTCCATATCCATGATTTATTCGAAATATTAATATTGAAAGGCAAAATAAATCTGCTATTAGTTTCATAAATAGCTTCCACCACTTTTTGCCAGAGGCTATTAGGCTCGGAGCCGTACCTCCACAACATGACATTATTTTTAGCTTTAAAGTCGCACAATTTCAATCCCCCAAGTGCTTTAGAAAGACAAATAATATCCTAACTCACTCAATGAATCGCACGATTATCTAAAGAGCCCCATAGAAAATTTGTAACTAGTTTTGAAAGTTTGGAACTAATTGGCTCCGGCATTGGGAAAATGAAAATGAAAATATATGGGTAAGTTGGATAAAACATATTTTACCAATGTAATCCGACCATCGAATGAAAGAAATTTCACCTTCCATCTCGCAAGCTTCAATTTAACTCTGTCCACAATTGGATCTCATAACTGAACTAAATTCTTTAATACACCCAGAGGAAGACTCAAGTAAGAACATGAGAAAGTATCAATTTTGCAGTGAATAAGAGATGCCCACCGATCTAACAATGACCCTTCAACATTGATTCTAAACAGATGAGATTTACTCAAATTAAATTTAAGACCATCAATTTAAATCATATGAGAAAATTTCATATGTCATTGTTGCTAAAAAAACAAGGCTAAATATGTTTGAGAAAAGATGATAAAATTAAGATGTTGAGAAACGAACGAAATTTGCCTAATAAGAGTACTTATTTATTTTTTATATATTTTATTTTCAAATACCTTTTAATATTTTAAATTTAATAACTTTTTAGTTTTATTTATTTTTTTAAATCTCTTTTAAGTTTTTATTAAACATTAATTAAAATTCAAACTTTCTAAAAAAATAACCAATCCCTTAAACTTTCTTAAAAAAACTAACTAAGTCATTATGTCATGACATCGTCATATGTGGATTGTCACGTTAACATCATGGACAATTGATGTTCATTGTTATTATTATTGTTGTTTTAAACCTCAAATTTGGGATTAGAAAAAAGAACAATTAACATAGCAAGACGACAATGGTTTAAGTTTTCACACTACTATTCAATTTATTATATTTTTAATTAGTTTCTGTGAATATACTTAAAAAGAATTTGTGTTTTATGGCGGAGAAACTCATACCGACGTATCTTGTTGTATCGTTTACTGTCGACGCTCCAAAGATATTGATTTATATACCAATTTCACATGCTTTTACTTGTTTTTTAAGTACATTTAGTTGCATTTTGCCTTAGGAACCATGCATTTGCGTTAAGAGTTAGGACTTTGTGTTATGCCAGTGTGAATGTGTTATTTTTGGCACCTTTTTGCAGGTTGGCATAGCTGATGGCACAGCAGCTGGCAGAGCAAGAGCAAGAGACGACACCAAGAAGGATGTTGAGTTGACGTTGACGTAGAAGGACCTTTAATTCCAAGCACCGGTCGGCAAAGAAGAACATTTGATGTCAGGCCAATAATATGTTGACTCCAAAAAAATTGGACTAGATCAGGCTGTGAGAAAATAGGGATCAGATCAACCTCCGAGAAAATAAGGGACGAGCTGTGCCAAGCACGGTTGGCAATACCATGTCAAGTTGTGATGCCGGAGGAACATTGGCACGATGACGTCAGTCCTAATTTGTTCAGCCTTAGGATTCAAACGTCGGATAAGATGATCACCTACCTTATCCCTGCACAATCAAATTCAAGATATGCATAGGCTATCCATGGAGTCCTATTTAATCCCGATCAAAGCAAAACGAAAACAGACGGTGGAGAATCGAGGAGAGTGATCGGAGATAAGGAGCAACAGTCGAGAGTCTAGTCGTGAAGAGCTGCATCGACAGACCTTCTTCGAGCTCATCCTCTTTGTTGTTATTATTTTCCTAGTTTTAATGACGATGGATGTTGAAAACGATTATGGTTTTTTGGTTGATACCCTCACCATGAACTGATTTTATAGTTGGTGAGGGATGATTACGTTTGAATGTTGTTTTTAATGTTTAGTTTTTAATAAATCAACACTGTCTCGGCGTTGTTTTTCTTATCTGACATGTTCTTCATTTTTAAGTGTGTTGCCACGTGACATCTGACACTATCTTTTTAAATATTATGTCAGGCGACGGCTGACATAGTTGGCTTATTGCAACTCAATATCATAATTGATTTGGGTGGCAACGATCGATTGCTAGATACTAAGGAGAGATGCTTCGAAAGAAAATGTTTAAGTAGATGAACTTACTTCGGGAGTAAAATCTACCACTTTGGAGTAAAGATTGAAACTTAATCGAATTGATTTATGTAAAAATATGCACTATAGACATATAAGGGGTTTTTTTCATAATTGATTTAGGGCAATGTCATCGACAGAAACATTGTTATCTTTGGATCTGCTCAGTAAACAATGCCAAGACAAGATTTATTAAAGGCTGGCATGGCACAAATAGCGTGAAAATCAGGCACTCCTTGCCAGTGCTTGTCATTTGCTAAGACACTTTCCTTGCTTTCAACTTTATTTTATTTCATTTCTTTTCTTGTCAGACATTTCAAAATCACTTCCAATTAAAACAATCTTTCACAAAGCAAGTTCTTGGTAAGCAATTAAACCCTTGAACGCAATTCATATAGGATCGACACTCAGCTTAACCGATATATCACTTGCAGATCATGTATACTTGAACGCAATAGATTTTTCTTAGCACTGTTTTCAAGCACTTTTCCAATATCTTTTACGCCCTATTGCCAGCAAATAATCATTCACGCCGAGAGCCTACACTTACATATGAGAAATTAAATTTTGAGATCCAAAATAAGATTATTGAATACTATTTTGTTGTAAACTCGATCTAACCATTTTTAAATTATAAGAAAAAATCTCAAAATATGTTCAAAGAATAACCGTAGATTCACGTTGATCATAGAGTATCACTTTTTTTTATGAAAATGTTCAATTTTTAGTACTTTATAAATATAATAATTAATAATTTATTATTTTATAGCTTATGATATTTTTAAATTTTATAATTTATGGTATGTTTTTATTTTTAGTAATTTTGTACAAATTAAACTTTAAACTTTAGTTGAAGATTAAATAAACCTTTAATTTTTTTTAAAAAAAATCAATTAAACTCCTTTACCGTGTCATCGTTCATAATGGTTCGCTACATCAACACAATGTAGTATCATATTATATTTACTACGGTCAACGATTGTTTCTCTTGGTCAAATGAACACATTGATATTTTTCTTCTTAGTTTAAGGTTCATAATGGTGCAAAATAAGTTCAGAAATACATTTTTTTTTTCAAAAGCACGAGAGCCTTAGAAACGACTAAACCCAAAAAAAATATATTATTACATTTTCCCAAACATTTCAATGATGTTATCATTAAAAAAAATCGATATTCCTTTTACATTTTGATCGCAACTTTGAATACTTTACATTGTCATTTTCTCAAATAGATTTTGACTCGTACAATGCAATGATATTTGATAATAATAACAATAATACTATATTCAAGCAGAAAATAAAGTACATTTTGAAAAAAAAATGATCAAATTGTTGTTTCAATTATCGAAATTAATTATCAAATTGATTTTTTTAATATTTATAATGGGTTTACATCAACTTGTAAACCTTTCGGTAGAGAGGTGATTTGTGTTTATTAGGTAGTTTCATTTATCAATTATCAAAACGTTGGATAAAAAGCATGAAATATGATAGATGATCGAATATGTATTATAAGAACACAACCTTAAAAATGTTTGTTGTATCGAATCTTGAATATAAACTGTAAAATGAACATGAATTATACCAAAATAATTGAACTGTTTAGAGTTCGTTTGAGCTCAAAATAATTTAAGTTGGAAGTCGAATCCTTATCTGAATTTTTTGCTTTAAAATTTTTGAAACTTCTTGTTTTGTACATTTGATTTTAAAAAAAATATTCTCACCTCAGTTTTAACGGACTAAAATCATTGCTTAATTCGTTGTTTGGAATTCAAACAGAATTGCTTCAAATCTGATATGAGTAATTCAAGCTCGATTTTCATTCCACTCCACTTTTCTGCAAAGAATTTATTTATCAATTTCTAAAATTTAAAATGGAATTAGCTGACCGTTATTGCTAATTAGTATGATAGTAATTATTATATGTAGATTAATATTTGTATACTATTTGAAGAAGGAAAATGAACACATAACTTTTGGAGATTGAGCCAAAGGAGCTTGAATTCATGTGAGTTCATAATTACTTGATTGCCGGTTCATGTTTAATACTAAAAACTTTTTTTAATAATAATTACACTAGGATACTTTTTAATCGTTATTTCCCCCTAATTATTAGAAGAAATAATCAATCTCATTCTATAATCATTTTTTCCTTAAAACCTGTTTCTTTAACTCTTAATTAATTTTATAGAAAATAGATTACAGATTATTTTTTTACAGCAATTATATTTATTTTTGTTCTGAAATTTTGCTTTAGTGCAGAGAAAGAATTTATAGGATTATTCTTTAGAGCACATTTTATAGAAAACAGAGTACGGATTTAGTGCCTATTTTACAGAAAACAGAGTATACAAATAGGCCCAGGATTTGTTCTGAATTTTGTGGAAAACATAGTACAGATTAAGAATTTTATAGGGTTATTCTTTAGAGTACATTTTGTTTTAGTGCTCTTGTAATTTGTAGCATATTCTGTTTCTTGGGTAATAATATACATATTATCTAAAAAATACTCAAATTCCAAGTTACTCAGATATATTTTCAAAATTTTCACTTCACTACGCTGTCGTTGCAACAATATTGAGATTTAACCATTTTATCCCCAATATATAGACATAGGTCATATTTGACAATTAGCGGATAACTGATAGCGGATAGCGGATTACATTAACTGATTGCATTAGCTAATTTGTAACGTCCCGAGTTAAGGGTCGGGAGTTATCGGATTAGTCAACCGAGTCGGATTAAAATTAAATTGGGGAAAAACTATTTTTAATACACCAAAAAGAGTTTTAAAAGACTAAATGGGCAAAAAGGGAAATTTTTCATAAAAAAGAATAAAAAAGGAATTTTTAACAAAAGTCATCTTCTTCTCTATTTTGAAATTCACGTTCTAAAACCCTCCCCAAACCCTAGTCACTATTCCATTGATTTCAAGCTTCCAAATCAAGTGGTTTCTTCAAGGTAAATGGTTCTTCAACTTAGTCTCATCTTCCTTGAGTCTTATATGTTGATATTTTTGTAAAACTCATGAATTTATCTTGTTTTTGGTTTTTAAAGTTTTGTTTGAAATGAAGGAAATCTTTGGGTTTTCGTTTGGGTTGATTAAGGCTGAGTTGAGAGTGTTTTTATCTTTGTTTTAACACTAAAATAACATAAAAATAGTGAGTTTTTAATGGAAACCCGAAATGGGTATTGTAAGTGATTTTAGGAGTTGGAAAATTTGAGTTTTTGGTTGGGTTTTGAGTTCAAATGGTAGCTGGAGGTTTGGTAACATTGGATTGATGTTTAGGGATGTAAAAAGGTAGATTTTTTATGGTAAATTCGTTGGTTGTGGCTGTTAACAGTTTGAGACTGAAATTGTAATGTTTCGGGTAGAGTTTGGGTTTGAATTGATGCGTATTGATGCAAGGATGTTGAATTCCTGGTTTTTGATGTGTTTGTGAGTGTATTTGTGTTCTAATGCTCGATTTTGGGTTGCTCAAAACAGAGGAATTGGATTCGGGCTTTGAGGATGGTCGATTTTAAAAGTCTTAACGTGGTTAAGGGAATGTTTTGAGAGTTTGGATTGAGCTTGAAAGGCCAATCCAAGCTTGAGAGTAAGTTTTAAAGGTTTATGCAATTAAATTGTGTTTTACGATTCTTGAATGCGAGTTGAACATGTTATGTTATTATGTGTTGATTTGCATTGTTATGCATGTTGAGATGTGAGACTTGTGTTTATACTTGCATTGTGAGTACATGCTTTGCATGGAAGTTTGGGCTTGGTAAGTGGCTCAGGCATCGGTAATGCTTGTGGTTGTAATTGAGTATATTGACATGTGTTTGGTTGTTACCGGATATAAATGATCGATCAATAGGATTAGAGTGCACTCGAGGTAAAATTCGCGTGTGGCCTTAGTGATGTTAGATTCCACTAAGGAGGAGTACGATGATGTGAGATTCCACCGGAAGTTATGTTTTTACTAGACGAGTGAGTACGGTGATGTGAGATTCTACCGAAAGTGTCTAGTGAGTTTGAGAAAGTTACCGCATATCCAAGTAAAACGTTGAATGTCAATATACCAATGAATGCTCTAATTCTCATGTTAAGCATGTTGTTGATTTCCCTCTATTATGCTTATATTTATGCATTGTGATTTACTTTGCTTGTGTTATGAGAATGAACATATGGTTAGCCTATGGCTTGTGGTTGCATTCGATAAATGCATGTGAAGGTAAAAACATGACATTGTGTGTTCAAACATGTGGAAATAATTTGGAAGTGGTTTTGGTTTTCAAGCAAACTATGTTTTAAAACTGCATTGTTGTAGTTACTCTTTGAGCACCGCTCACTAAGCTTAAACGCTTACGCTCTCTTTTCCAACAATGCAAGCCCTTAAACCTTCAGAGCAACTTGGGGAACAAAGGAGGTTCCAAGGGAATTTAGTTTGCTCAAGTATGGTTTAGACTTTGATAATTAGTATTTAAGCAATGGGATATGACCTTTATGTTTGAAGCGTTGTTGGCATGTCCTTTTTGCTTAGACAAGTTTGTTTGGTTGTTTTGGACTTGTAATGCCTTTTACCATGTTGAAGTATGCTTTTGTTTGGCTTTTGGTCTTGTTGGTGAATGCTATGTATGCATGTTTCCCTTTTGAATCTTATCTTGTTGAATGTTGCTTCGTTGAGTGTTTAAATTGCTTCGTATGTTTATCCATGGTTGCCTTGTGGTGTATGAGTGTTTGTATGTTGCTTGAATGGTCGATATATGCCTCTAGTGTCGAGTCCTTGTGTTTTTAGCAGTTAAAATAAGTCTTGCAGTGCAGGGCGTATCAATACGCTCAAGGGTTGTATCGATACGGTCCTTTGCTTTGGACCTTGTTTTAGGCTAGGCGTACCGGTACGCGAGGGTGTATCAAGACACCAAATGCTCTTTGGAAATCTGAGAAATTGACGTATCGGTACGGGTCCTGAGAGTATCGGTACGACCTTCGTAGTTTGACCTTGTAACCCCCTCGTCCCGGTCTGGACGACTGACCAGTCTGAGTAGATCACACGGGGAAAATCGAAGTGAAACCCGTTAAGGCTCCACCCTGGTTAGCGACCCTAGAAAAATTTCTTCAATTATCTTGTCTAGATGAATCATTTAATCCTAAGTGTGAAACGACAACGAAAAAAAGACAAGACTGTATAGATGAAATGTAAGTTAATTTTAAATTTACCATGTATCCGAGTTAGTCCGATTCCTTGCACACGCGATCGAAACATATATAAACGAATACTAACAAGGCTCACAAGAAAGCTTACATCAAACAGGGGCTAAACCCAACACTTGAGGACCTTTAAAGATGCCAAAAGCCCACTTTACAAGCATGTGTTTCGAAACAGGCTTGCCCGTTTTGATACACGGGCCCCAGTTTAAAAAGCCAGACCAGCCGTATCGATACGCTCTACCCCGTTTCGGTACAGGGGTCCATTTCGCCTAGGCGTTTCGAAACACGTTTCGGAATAGGCCCTCACAGTAGCAAAATCGTTTCGGTACGCGTATCGGAACAGGGGTTCACAATTTCAAACCGTACCGAAACGTGTTCCGATACGGGTATCCCTGGAACCACACCCGTTCCGAAACCACCTTACCCGTTTCGAAACGCCTGCAGTCTGTGTGTTTCTAAAAACCAGTTTTTGTATCTCCAAAGGTTCCCAACATGCCTCAAACACCAAGGAACAAAATACAACATGCATACACATACTCTAGAGGCATTCACCATACTTCAAACATGCTCAAACACTTAACATACATGGAGAAGCCATTCATATAAGGAATCAAGCATACACCCCAAAATGCATTTCATAACAAGGTTTACATGCCTTTAAGCAAAACACATAAACATCATAGAACATGAACATAAGCCTTCAAGCGCAAAACATTTAGGCAACATCATAAACATGGTTTACAATCCACATTAAAGATATTGACATCAAAACCAACACATATGAGTCTAACAACGCTCATACAAAACACTTAGCATCCTCATTGCTAAACTACCACATTATTTAATAAACCATACTTGAGCAACTATTAAAGCTTGGAATGCCCCTTTCCTTGCTTCTTGCTAACTCCACGCTAATGATCTGCATTGCCAAAAACGAGAGTGTAAGCTAGAAGCTTAGTGAGGGTGCTCTAAAACAAAAACAACGACAATGCAGGGTTCAAGCATACCATCCTTAAGAAAACTCACAAGCATACATAAGCATCAACATAGCATGATAGCTAACATCATATAAATGCAATAACATGACATCTTACTTCATGTTAAGCTCAACAAGACATACTAATTATCTTAACAACAACCACACATGTTCAAGTATATTGGCAACTATTAGTTTACGCAGATATGCGGATAACTTCCGTTGGGGTTTTCACCTCCAACGTACTCAACAACAACGTTATCTTCGGTGGGATTACACTCATCACCGGTCCTTACATGGATGGGATTACACTCATCATCACATGCCCTACGGATGGGATTCCACTCATCATCACGTAATAATGTATAATTTTCGGTGGAATATTACATCACCGTACTCCTCCTTGATGACTTTACGCCACCAAGGCCACGCGCAAATTTGACTCAACCGTGTGCACACTCTCATCCTAATGATCGATCATTTATACCCGGTAATTTAACTAGTGCCAATCATACTATCAAATCACACCATGATAATCCAGCATGCATTTCAACATATCCATCATCACACACATCAATGTAAATAAAAACATACATAATCAGCACATGCTCTACAAGTATATATCATGCATACTAAGCAAAACTCATAAAACACACAAGAAGTTAAGCTACCAACTTAACTTCTACCTTGGATTGGCCTACCAAGCACAATCCAACTCCACAACCATACACTTGAACCAATTTAAACCAATTTAAAAGATTTCATTCACCGAACTTCCTTAAGCAAACCGAGAAAAGCCGAATCAATTCTCCACAACTTCCAGAATCGTGCCCGAAGCTTCCTCAATGGTTCCCTTTGATTCTAACCAATCAAAAACAATATATTACTACACGAAACATCCACAATACACTGCCACTACTCAGATTTCAACAACAATCCATTTCTGAACAACCTCAAGCCAAAGCTAACAACCAAAAATTCCCATTTTCGTACTCCCATCAAACCCAACAGAAAACTACTAATTCCAACACCCAAAACACCTTCAAAACACCTCTTTAACATCACTATAACATCAGCCCAACAACCTATCACAAAACCACTCCAAAAACACAAGTTTTGACACTTTTAAAATACCCATGAAAACCCATTTCGGGATTCTTGATAAAACCTCTCCATTTTGAGATATAATACATCTAAGGACTAGATTAAAACATAAATAAACTTATCAAATCAAAAGCTAAATGAAAAAACTTTAAAGCTTCTTCCTTTTCCTTTAAAAACTTGAAAGCTTGAAAACTAAAAAGATGGTGCTTTTAAAAATCTAAAACCATGGAAATGTTCGGAATAGAGAGGAGAAGTCAAAAACGTGTTTACCTCGTTGAAATCACTTGAAATGATGAAGAGCTTTGATGGAATAGTGATTAGGGCTTTAGAGAGGTTTATGTCGTGAAAAAGAAGAGCCAAGGAAGAAGATGAGCTTTTTTGTTTCAAAAGACCCTTTACTCATCCTTTTTCCTTACTTTTAAAAATTTACAGTTTTGCCATTAATGATTTTCAAATCCTTTTTAAAATAGAACCAAAGTTTATTTTAATTAAATCGAGTCTAACGACTCGAACCTGACTTACACACTCAACTCCCGACCCCAAAACCCGGATGTTACAACTCTCCCCCACTTAAGGAATTTCGTCCTCGAAATTACCTGACTGAAAGAGATAAGGAAACTACCTTTCCATATCCTCCTTTCTCTCCCAAGTGGCCTCCTCCACACCCCGACGTTGCCACCTCACTTTGACCAACTCAATTGATCTACCACGCAACACCTTGCTGTCTGAGGCTAAGATCTCCACTGGTTCCTCATCATACGTCAAATCCGGATTCAGCTCAATCTCCTCTACATGCATAACATGCGACGGATCTGACCTATACTTACGAAGCATCGAAACGTGAAACACATCGTGGATCTTCTCTAGCTCGGATGGAAAACGTAACTAATAAGCAACCGGACCGACTCGCCTCACAATATCATATGGTCCAATGTACCTCGGACTCAACTTCCCTTTTTGGCCAAATCTCATAACTTCCTTCCACGGAGAGACTTTCAAGAACACTCTATCTCCCACAGAATACTCAACTTCCTTCCTCATCAAGTCGGCATAGGACTTCTGCCTATCTGAAGCTGCCTTCAAACGATCGCAAATCAACTTCACCTTATCGGTAGTCCCCTTAAGCAAGTCCGGCATCAGTAACAACTTTTGACCCGATTCGGCCCAACAAATCGGAGTTCTACACTTTCTACCATACAAGGCCTCATACGGAGCCATCTGAATGCTCGACTGAAAACTGTTATTGTATGCGAACTCGACTAAAGGCAAGTGTTTCTCCCAAGTACCCTGAAAATAATTGATGCAACAACGCAACATATCCTCTAAAATCTGTATAACCCTCTCTGACTGACCATCTGACTGAGGATGGTACGATGTGCTGAAATTCAAACGGGTACCTAAAGTTGTATGCAGACACTCCCAAAATCGGGTTGTAAACCTCGGATCTCTATCGGACACAATCGACTTTAGCACACCATGTAGTCTCACAATCTCACCGATGTACAAATCGGCCAATCTATCTAAAGAGTAAGTAGTATTAACAGCTAAGAAGTGAGCACACTTCGTGAAGCGGTCAACTATAACCCAAACTGAGTTCTTCTTCGTAGGAGTCAAGGGCAATCCCAAAACGAAATCCATGGTGATATTCTCCCACTTCCATTCCAGAATTCTCAACGGTTGCAACAAACCTGAAGGAACCTGATGTTCCGCATTCACTCTCTGACATACCATACACTTACTCATGAAGTCGGCTACGTCTCTCTTCAAACCAACCTAAAAGTACTCATTCTTCAAATCACGGTACATCTTTGTACTACCAGGATGTATAGCAAACGGGCTACTGTGTGCTTCGGTCAAGATCATATGTCTCAAATCACTGTCATCTGGCACAACTATCCTATCCCTGAAACACAAGAACCCATCAACACTGAAACTGTAGTCCGAAGGTTTACCCTCGGCTATGTCTTGCACGTGAGGTGCCAAAGATCTATCTAAGAGTTGTTTCTCTCTAATCAACTGGCCTAAAGTAGGTCTAACCTGAAGCTCGACCACTAAACCACCATCACCGAACAAACTCAAACTAGCAAACATAGCTCTCAACTCAACGGCTACCTTTCTACTCAAGGCATCTGCCACCACATTGGCTTTACCCGGATGGTACTCAATCGTGAGATTGTAATCCTTCAACAACTCTAGCCACCTACGTTGTCTGAGACTTAACTCTCGTTGTGTCATGATGTACTTCAGGCTCTTGTGATCTGTGTATACCGTGCACTTCTCACCGTACAAGTAATGTCTCTAAATCTTCAAGGCAAACACAACTGCGGCTAACTCTATGTCGTGTGTCGGATAGTTACGCTCATGAGTCTTTAACTGTCTTGAGGCATAAGCCACCACTCTTCTGTCTTGCATGAGAACACAACCTAGCCCTACGTAAGAAGCATCACTATAGACTACATATTCTGTCCACGACTCTGGCTGAATCAAAATCGGTGCATGGGTCAAAGCTTCTTTCAATTTCTCAAAGGCTTGTTGTCTCGCATCTGACCACTCAAACTGAACATTCTTCTGAAGTAACTTCGTCAAAGGAGCGGTAATCTTCGAGAAACCCTCTACAAACCTTCTATAGTATCCGGCTAAGCCTAGAAAGCTACGAATCTCGGTCACTGACTTCGGTTGCTTCCATTCAACAATGACTTCTATCTTCTTTGGATCAACTCTAATCCCATCGGCTGACACTACATGTCATAGGAAGACTACTTCTCGGATCCAGAACAAAGTCTGCAAAACTAACCTCATGTGCCAGTCATGGTCTTCCTCGGTACGTGAATACACTAAAATGTCATCTATAAAAACAACCACAAACTTGTCTAAATACTGATGGAAGATCCTATTCATCATGTCCATGAAAGCAGCTGGTGCATTAGTCAACCCAAACGGCATGACTAAGAACTCATAGTGACCATATCTAGTCCTAAAGGCTGTCTTCGGTACATCAACTTCTTTTACCTTCAACTGGTAGTAACCGGATCTCAAATCTATCGTTGAAAAGATTGATGCCCCTCTAAACTGGTCAAACAAGTCATCTATATGCGGCAAGAGATACTTGTTCTTCATTGTCAACTGATTCAACTGTCTATAGTCAATGTACATTCTCATACTTCCGTCTTTCTTCTTCACAAACAAAACCGGAGCGCCCCAAGGTGAAGAACTTGGACGGATAAAGCCTCTATCTGACAACTCTTGCAACTGAGTCTTCAACTCTTTTAGTTCTTTTGGTGCCATACGGTACGGAGCAATCGAAATAGGAGTTGAATCTGAATAAGTCTCTATAGCAAACTCTACCTCTTTATCAGGCGGTAAACCCGACAATTCTTCTAGAAACACACTCGGAAAATCGCACACTGTCCTGACATCCTGAGGCCTAACTTCACTCATGTTTGGATTCATCACATAGGCCAAGTACGCCTCACAACCCAACTCAACTAACCTCTTAGCCTTCAAAGCTGAGACAACATTCGATAAGAACTTCACATTCTCACCTACTACCACAATCTCGTAATCATCCGCAAGCTTCAAGAAAACCCTCTTAGTCTCAAAATCTATTCTAGCTCTATGTTCTGTAAGCCAATCCATGCCCAGAATTACATCAAAGCCGTAAAATGGTAACTCCATCATATCTACTGGAAACACATGCCCCTGAACCATTAACGGACACCTTAGGTACATCCTCATAACCACTACTATATCCCCAAAGGAACTAGTAACACTAACTCCTACCTCTAGTACCTCACAAGGTAAATTCAACAACTTTGCATGCTCACTCAAAATGTAAGAATGCGTAGACCCGGAGTCAATCAAAGAAAGCAAACTCAGAGACTGTATCGAGAAGTTACCTGCAATCACATCCGTGTCGTTCTGACCCTCACGCTGAGCATAAACTCTGGCCTGACCTTCGCCCTCTGGCTGAACTGCAACTACATGCGCTATGTTCCTCTGGCCATCATTTCTCGGCTGGAAGTTACCTCGACCGCGCCCACGACCTCTCTGATAATCAACAGCCCTAGTAGGAGCCTGAGCCTGAACTTGTGCCTGCCCCACCTGATGTGGACAATCACGCCTAATGTGATCTCTAGCTCCACAGCTCCAACAAGAGTGAAAGTTCCCCCCAACACTCACTGGCGTGATTCCTCCCGCATCGAGCACACTCGGGCAAACGCACACCACCTCTCTGGCCCTGATGGCCCCTACCGTGGTTACCACCACCATGTCTATGGTCATAGTGATGCCTATTGTCCCGATGCCTCTTGGCATCACCTCTATCAAAGTCGCTCGACCTCTTCCCGGAACTAGAACCACCAGAACGTTTGGTCAAACCCAAAATGTGCTCTATATCCTTGGCCCTAGTGACCAAGACATCAAAATCTGTGTAGTCAGTAGCTAAAGTGTACCTCTTGATCTCTTCACTCAACCCATAGCGAAAACGGTCACAATGTTCCCTCTCAGTAGGAACAAGCTCAGATGCATACTGACTCAACCTGACGAATCGTATCTCATACTCAGTTACGGTCAAGTTCCCATGAAGCAAAGCTATAAACTCCCTCTTCTTCTCATTGAGATAACGAGGACCCAGATACTTCTTGCAGAAAGCTGACTCAAAAAACTACCAAGTGATCTCGACATCTGGCATGCCCGTTGTAATGGTGACCCACCTAGTGTAGGCATCACCCTAAAGCAGAGATACAACATACCCAAGTCTGCGCTCTCCCGTACAACACATATGTGTCAGAATACGGACAGTCTTGTCAAACCAAGTCTCGGATCTCTCGGGTGCCAACCCTCTAAACTCTTCACCTCCCAAACTGCAAAGTCTTTCTAGTGGCAAACCGGTGCCCTCACCCTGAGGTTGTGCCACTGCCTGGCCCCCAGTCACTGCTGCCTGAAAAGCCACGGCTATCGCCTGAACTAGTAGAGCCAAATCTATCTCGGTCGGTCCTTGGCCAACCTGAGGTTCTACACCCTCGACTCTTGCCTCGCCTCCCGATTGTCGAGGAGGAGAAGGTGGAAGTGGAGGAGTCTGCGCCTCAACAAGTGGCTCAACTCCCGGAGCTGCTGCCCGTGGTTCCGGTTGAACCATCCTATGCCTCCCTCTAGGTCTCATTTCACTGCTAGAAAGATAACAACTACAACAAACAAACATATAAGGATTAATTTAGCAAAGGCAAGGGTCCAATCGTGCTCAAGTATATTCCTTTACAAAATTTTTCAAATAAGTAATAGTAGCAATGGGAACTTGACACTACACCTCGACACAACAATCATGCTTTCAAACACCATACGAATGGACAAACAACAAGAATACATGGCAAAACATTCACCGAGACATAGCAACAACATATCACTTCAAACTTACTTCACTTACCTACCCTAGGTCTCGGAAACCTCAGGCTCTGATACCAACAAATGTAACCACCTCATCCCGGTCTGGATGACTGACCGGTCCGAGTAGGTCACACGGGGAAAACCGAAGTGAAACTCGTTAAGGCTCCACCCCGGTTAGCGACCCTAGAAAAATTTCTTCAATTATCTTGTCTAGATGAATCATTTAATCCTAAGTGTGAAACGACAGCGGAAAACAAAGACAAGACTGTACAGATGAAATGTAAGTTAATTTTAAATTTACCATGTATCCGAGTTAGTCCGATTCCTTGCACACGCGACCGAAACATACATAAATGAATACTAACAAGGCTCACAAGAAAGCTTACATCAAATAGGGCCTAAGCCCAACACTTGAGGACCTTTAAAGATGCCAAAAGCCCACTTTACAGGCTTGTGTTTCGAAACACGCTTGCCCATTTTGATACACGAGCCCCAGTTTAAAAAGCCAGACCAACCGTGCCAATACACTCCACCTCGTTTCGGTACAGGGGTCCATTTCGCCTAGGTGTTCTGAAACACGTTCCGGAACAGACCCTCACAATAGCAAAATTGTTTCGGTACGCGTATCAAAACAGGGGTTCACAGTTTCAAACCGTACCGAAACGTGTTCCGATACGGGTATCCCTGGAACCACACCCGTTCCGAAACCACCTTACCCGTTCCGAAACGCCTGCAGCCTGTGTGTTTCTAAAAACCAGTTTTTGTATCTCCAAAGGTTCCCAACATGCCTCAAACACCAAGGAACAAAATACAACATGCATACACATACTCTAGAAGCATTCACCCTACTTCAAACATGCTCAAACACTTAACATACATGGAGAAGCCATTCATATAAGGAATCAAACATACACCCAAAAATGCATTTCATAACAAGGTTTACATGCCTTTAAGCAAAACACATAAACATCATAGAACATGAATATAAGCCTTCAAGCGCAAAACATTTAGGCAACATCATAAACATGGTTTACAATCCACATTAAAGACATTAACATCAAAATCAACACATATGAGTCTAATAACGCTCATACAAAACACCTAGCATCCCCATTGCTAAACTACCACATTATTTACTAAACCATACTTGAGAAACTACTAAAGCTTGGAATGCCCCTTTCCTTGCTCCTTGCTAAGTCCACGCTAATGATCTGCATTGCCAAAAATGAGAGCGTAAGCTAGAAGCTTAGTGAGGGTGCTCTAAAACAAAAACAACGACAATGCAGGGTTCAAGCATACCATCCTTAAGACAACTCACAAGCATATATAAGCATCAACATAGCATGATAGCAAACATCATATAAATGCAATAACATGGCATCTTACTTCATGTTAAGCTCAACAAGATATACCAATTATCTTAACAACAACCACACATGTTCAAGTATATTGGCAACTATTAGTTTACTCGGATATGCGGATAACTTCCGTTGGGGTTTTCACCTCCAACATACTCAACAACAACGTTACCTTCGGTGGGATTACACTCATCACCGGTCCTTGCATGGATGGGATTACACTCATCATCACATGCCCTACGGATGGGATTCCACTCATCATCACGTAATAATATATAATTTCCGATGGAATATTACATCACCGTACTCATCCTTGATGACTTTACGCCACCAAGGCCACACGCGAATTTGACTCAACCGTGTGCACACTCAAATCCTAATGATCGATCATTTGTACTCGGTAATTTAACTAGTGCCAATCATACTATCAAGTCACACCATGATAATCTATCATGCATTTCAACATATCCATCATCACACACATCAATGTATATAACAACATACATAATCAGCACATGCTCTACAAGTATATATCTTGCATACTAAGAAAAACTCATAAAACACACAAGAAGTTAAGCTACCAACTTAACTTCTACCTTGGATTGGCCTACCAAGCACAATCCAACTCCACAACCATACACTTGAACCAATTTAAAAGATTCCACTCACCGAACTTCCTTAAGAAAACCGAGAAAAGCCGAATCAAGTCTTCACAACTTCCGGAATCGTGCCCGAAGCTTCCTCAACGGCCCCCTTGATTCTAACCAATCAAAAACAATGTATTACTACAAGAAACATCCACAATCCACTGCCACTACTCAGATTTCAACCACAATCCATTTCTCAACAACTTCAAGCCAAAGCTAACAACCAAAAATTTCCATTTTCGTACTCCCATCAAACCCAGCACAAAACTACTAATTCCAACACCCAAAACACCTTTAAACACCTTCAAAAACACCTCTCTAACATCACTATAACATCAGCCCAACAACCTATCACAAAACCACTCCAAAAACACAAGTTTTGACACTTTTAAAATACCCATGAAAAGCTATTTCGGGATTATTGATAAAACCCCTCCATTTTGAGATATAATACATCTAAGGACTAGATTAAAACATAAATAAACTTATCAAATCAAGAGCTAATCGAAAAACCTTTAAAGCTTCTTCCTTTTCCTTTAAAAACTTGAAAACTTGAAAACTAAAAAGATTGTGCTTTTAAAAATCTAAAACCATGGAAATGTTTGGAATAGAGAGAAGTCAAAAACGTGTTTACCTTGTTGAAATCACTTGAAATGATGAAGAGCTTTGATGAAATAGTGATTGAGGCTTTAGAGGGGTTTATGTCGTGAAAAAGAAGAGCCAAGGAAGAAGATGAGCTTATTTTTTTTTGTTTCAAAAGACCCTTTACTCATTCTTTTTCCATACTTTTAAAAATTTACAGTTTTGCCATTAATGATTTTCAAATCCTTTTTAAAATAGAACCAAAGTTTATTTTAATTAAATCGAGTCCAACGACTCGAACCCGACTCACACACTCAACTCCTGACCCCAAAACTCGGGTGTTACAGACCTTGGGAAAGTTGGCCGTTGAGAGCGTATCTATACGGTCTTCTAGCGTATCGATACGGTCTCCATAGGTTGACTTTGGGGAGTTGACCAAGTCCAGACGTATCGATACATACCTCTAGCGTACCGATACGACCTGTTGTAAAAGTCAAAAAAGGTTTGTTTAATTGTCTATTTCGCGTGTTTTGTATCCGTATATGTTTTCCCTTGCGTGTCCTCTCACATAGGATATAATTAAACATCTAGACAAGATAACTTTAAAAGAAATTTTCTAGGGTTGCTAATCGGAGTGGAGCCTTAATAGGTTTTGCTTCAGTTTTCCCCGTGTAACCCATTCGATGCGATATGGCGACTAGGCCAGGTCGACAGGGTTACATTTGTTGGTATCAGAGCCTAGTTTTTGCATAGGTTCGTTGAGTTTCCCCAAGCCGAAAGGTAAGTGAGGTAAGTTTTATGGTGTAAGCTTGTTAATTGTGTTTGCATGGTGATTGTGAGCATGCTTGTGGCTATCCTTGTGTTGGTTGAGGAGTAGTTAAAGGCACCCGTTGCTAATATACTATTATTGTAAGTGATTTTAAGTTTAAAAATTTGAGCACCTTGGACCTTATTCCTTGCTGACCCCAAATCATTTCACTGTTGTTTTTGTTGTTTAGCTTTGCATATGTTAGCATGGTGAGACCGAGAGGAAGGCCGAGAATTGATAATCTGAGGTTGAGCGGATTGAGAATGTTGAGGATGTGCGAGGAGAGAACTTGCCTCCTCCTCCTCCTTCGGGTGGTGGAGTGAATGCGGAAGGTGTTGGACCCTAGGCTGGTCAGGGACAGACAGGTATTGATGTGAATTCGTTGATTCAAGCTATAGTTGGGGCTATACAGACAGCTTTAGTGGGTGTTCGAGTTGCAGCACCGCCTCAGGGTGCAGGTTCTGGTTTACTGTTAGAACGACTCTGTAGCTTGAGCGGGGTTGAGTTCTGTGGGTTGTCACCCGAGGGTTCAGAGGTATGGTTTGAGAGCATAGTTCGTATTTTGAGTCAGATGGAGTGCTCTGAAGCACATAAGTTGGGTTGCATTGTCTCTTTGCTTCAAGGAGATGCATACACTTGGTGGACTACTATCACTACGGGTATGCCAGAGGTCGAGGTTACTTGAGAGTTCTTCAGGAATGCTTTCCGTAAGAAGTACTTAGGTCCTCGATACCTAGATGAGAAGAAGAGGGAGTTTATGGCTCTAGTTCAGGGTAGCTTGACCGTGTCTGACTATGAGGTGCAGTTTGTATGTCTGAGTCAGTATGCTTCTGAGTTAGTTCCCACTGAGGCAGAATGTTGTGAGCGTTTCCGTTATGGGTTGGTTCAGGATGTGAAGACTTACATGTTGGCTTCCGACTATACAGATTTTGATGTGCTGGTCGCTAGGGCCAAAGACATCAAACAATTTTTGGGACTTGCAGATCGCAAGGGTGGATCTAGTTTCGGAAAGAGGAATGCTGATTGGGACAGAGATCGTCCCAAAAGGCACAAGGATAAGAAACCTCATCATGATCATAGACGCGGAGGTGGTAATCTGTGGCGAGGCCATCACGGCCAAGGGACTGAGAATCGTACTCCCGAGTGCAACAAGTGTGGTAGACGTCATTACGGTGAGTGTTGGGGAACTTATGGCTCTTGATGGAACTGCGGGTCTAGGGCGCACTTGAAGCACAATTGTCCACATCCGTCTAGGGATGGACAAGCTCTTGCATGAGCTGTCGACCATTAGAGAGGCTGTAGGCATAGTCGAGGTAACTTTCAACCTAGGAATGACGGTCAGAGGAATGTAGCTCATGTTGTAGCGATTCAGCCCGAGGGAGGTAGGCCAGCTAGAGTGTATGCACACTGTGAGGACAGGAATGACACATATGTAATTGCAGGTAATTTCTCGTTACAGTCTTTGACTTTGCTTTCCTTGATTGATTCCGATTCTACGCATTTGTATATATTGAGTGAGCATGCAAGATTGTTAGATATTCCGGTTGAGATATTAGATGTGGGTATGAATGTAACTAGTTCCTTTGGTGAGACAGTTTTGGTCAAAAAGATGTACAGAAGATGTCCTTTGATGGTTCAGGGTCATGTTTTTCCTGTGTGTTGAGTTGATCAAACAATTGCAAATGGCCAAGAGGGGGGTGAATTGGCAATTAAAAATTTTGGTGGGAAGAATGAGAGAAAAATAAAAATGACACAAGTAGTTAGAGTGGTTCAAGTTCTCCAAATGAACTCTACATCCACTACCTTAGTTCCCACTAAGGATTTTCAACCAATTCACTACTTGAATTCTTCCCCTTTTCATGGATGAGGAGGTAACCTTACAAATTCGATTAAGATTTCTCCCTAAAGCTTAATCCACTCAAATTACAAAGGGAAATTGTGGTAAACTCAAATGATTCCTCTCAAAGGACAAATGTCTACCCAATTACAATTTTGATCACCCCAAACTCACAATACAAAATGACAATTGAAAAACACTAGAGTTGGGTACAAGAATTTGACTTTGAATAGCACTAGGGTTTGGATTTTTGCTTTGATGATGCTTGAGGGTTGAATAGTTGTTGCCGACCTTCAAAGGACTTCAATTTATACCTCCTCTATTAATTCTAGCCGTTTGGGTGGTTGGGAACTTGAATAGAGCCGTTGGAACCCTCTCTTACCACCATAAATGCACTTCTGCAGCTACCCGTATCGGTACATGGGGAACCGTATCGATACCTATCTTAGAAAAGAAAGAGCCGTTGTGCACAATTAATAGGGGGTATCGAAACGCACGTAGGCGTATCGATACGGGGTATCGAAACGGCTAAGACCGTATCGATACCTTTTTCTCAACTTAGCTCACTTCGATTTCCGTTTCGATACGAGGGTTTACCGTATCGATACGGGTCAACTACCAATTTAAAATATGGTTACCTAACAACTGACACCAACGGTCGAAATATTTAAACCGACTTGAATTTAAAATTCATTAAAATCATATCGATACGGGTGGAGTCGTATCGGTACGCCATTCAAACTCTTTAGACTTTTACGAAGGAGCATATCGATACAGATTGAATCTGTTTCGATACGGTGTTTCGATACGGTTAAGTGCGTATCGAAACGAGTTCCGGTAGTAGCCAACTTTGTAAAAAAGGTATCGATACAGGTGGAAGCGTATCGATACACCTGGACGATTTTCAATAGTTTGGCCTTGGAACACTTAGAAAATATTTTGAGTTTGAGTTTTTCAAATCAGTTTTAAAGTGTTGGTGACTTAAAACTTATTAAGGGACTTATAAAACAATTTTAAGTTTTTCAAATTGATCCTTAAAGATTTAATTATATCAAAATCAAGCATAGGTTTTACAATCTCCCCCTTTTTGATATAACAAAACTAAAACTTAAAATTTTTAACACTTTGAAAAACTTTGCAAATTTAACTCCCCCTAAATATAAGCTAGGTAACTTTTAAGTTTAAATCAAAATTTTTATTGTGAGCTAGCTTCTCTCCCCCTTTTTGTTAGATCAAAAATATTGAGACAAGATATAAGTGCATAACATAGGCAAATGTATAAAGAAGCAACATAAATAGTATTAAGCATAGCATCAATCTTAAAAATCCAACAAAAAAACATAAAATCAAAGCATAGGTTCAAAAGAAGAACAAACTTAGACCTAAGAACATAAATCAAAGATGCATAAAATAGAAATATCCTAGATGGTATGCATGAGATGCAAGGAGAAGCTTCTAGGCATCATCATCGCCTTCTTCATCATCTTCATCGTCAACTCCAATTGTATCATCATTCCTCATGATATTGCGCCATTCATCATGAAAAGCGGAAAGGGAAATATTCAAAGAGTTTTGACCGCTTTCAAGAGAGGTTAGACGATTCTCCATGTTCGTTATTCTTGTGTCAAAAGTCGTTTCGAGAGCGGTAAGATGATTTCCCATATCCGTGCGCATCCCGGTGAATTGCTCATTGAGGAATGTCATAAGAGCATCCATGGAGGGTTGAGGAGCTTGAGGAGCTTGATCACCTTGAGGTTCTTCAAATATTGCCGCGGCCTCGGGTGGTAGCTCGGAAAGACGTACCCAATTACCATTAAAATAATGGAACTTACCCCGTGCAAGAGATCGTTCATCAATAGGATCGGTGAGGGGAGTTGGGAAGTCAAATGAGCAATCAATATCCTTTTTCATAAAGAAATGACTTAAGGCCGTACCATAGGTGAAAGAGGTGACGAGAGAGGTGTGGCGATGTTGCACAAGATAGACAATCTCCGCAAACATGATTCGAGCAAGGTTTAGACGCTTTCGCTCACGGAAGCAACGGAGCCAAAAATCATCCACTTGACGGATGGTAGAGTATTTTCCTCCGGAAGGCCTAAACCACCAAGACACCATCAAATGGAGGATCCGATCTTGAGCATTTAGGGCGGTGACGGAGCCACTTAGAACATGGCCTAAAGCATTCTCATCTTCAAGGCCTTCATCCTCCAAATTAAAAACTTCACATATGGATTTGACATCAAGGATAATTTTCTTGCCCATGAGATAAGAACTAATGGCGGTAACAACCCCATTGCGAGAACAACATTTGGCATTAGTGTAAAAGATCAAAACTAAAAGACGGTAATAAAAACCGGGAATTGAGAGAAAATCCATGAAATTCCAACGTTGGAGCAAAGGAAGATATTCAATTTTGAAACGCTCCGAGTTAAGAAAAGGAATGGATATTACCCTTTCCGCACGAATCTTGTAGTTCTCGAATTGACGAAAATATGCGAGATCTGCGGGGTTTTCAAAAGAGTGTTCATATATTTGAGTGTAGTTTGGACGTGCAACAACTCCAAGATCGGATGATTCACCATTTTGAGAAACCCTCGATCTCTTCCTAGATTCCTTGGGTGCCATGAACTAAAAGAAAATCAAGCATTTAGATTTCTTCATTTAAGGTACGAACCAGGGTAAATTTTTTTTTGAAAATATAGTTTGAAGAAAAGATTTTGGAAAAAAAAATTTTGTTAAGAAGATGAACATAAAAACAAAAACAAAACAAAAAAATGAAAAAGAAAAAAGAAAGAGTTTTACTTTGATTGGGATTTGAGAGAATGAAGAAAAATCTAGCACAAATTTGATGAGAAGGATCTTAGAACTTTGCTTGATGGAAAACCTCTTTAAGATTTTGAGTAGTGGTGTGAAAATATGAGGGAGGAAGAGCCCTTTTATAGGCAAAAACGGCTAGGGTTTTTAGGGTTTGAAGAATTTTAGTTTTGGTAAAAGTTGAAGACTTTAAATGCCAAATTAAAAGCTGTCTGCGCAATCGAGTATCGATACGCCTGAAGGTGTATCGATACGGGGGTAGAAACGTCATTCCTTAAAAATGCCCGTTGGAGAATCGTATCGAAACGGATGAGATCCGTATCGAAACGATTGAAGCTCGTATCGATACGGGTTTAACCATATCGATACCCGTTTAAGGCAAAAAGAAGCCTTGGAATCTCAATGAAGAACACGTATTGATACGCGTAGAACCGTATCGGTACCTTATGCCCAGAAATACATCTTTAGTCCTAAAGAACAACCATAGGCTCGATTTTAACATCTCCTAAAGGTATGCAAATGATGAATGAACAGTTCTATACATATTTTAATAGAAACATACTCCCCCTAACTATAAGCATGGATATTTTCAAGAGTTACAACACATAAAACATGCAATTTCACAAGATCAAGCAATTTTAAGCACAAAGAGGTCCTAAAAGGTCAAGATAGGCTAGCTAGACCTAACTCTCTCCTAAGGGACCAAAAACGCTCTTTATCTAAAGGTTTTGTAAATATATCCGCTAATTGGTTCAAGGTGTCAACATATTCTATAACAACATCATTTTTCAAAACATGATCTCTAATAAAATGAAGTCGAATTTCTATGTGTTTAGTTCTAGAGTGTTAGATGGGATTCTTAGTAAGACAAATGGCACTAGTGTTGTCACACTTAAGGGGTATGGTTTCTACTTCAACACCATAATCTAAGAGTTGTTGCTTCATCCAAAGGACTTGAGCACAACAACTCCCTAAGGATATGTACTCCGCTTCGGTGGTAGATAAGGCTACGCTATTTTGTTTCTTAGAGAACCAAGATACGAGCATACTACCTAAGAATTGGCATGTCCCGGAAGTACTTTTCCTATCTATCTTACACCCCCATAATCCGCATCCGAATAAGCATGAAGGCTAAAGGAAGAGTCTTTAGGATACCAAAGGCCTATGGTAGGTGTGTCTCTAAGGTATCTAAAAATTCTCTTAATGGCAACTAAGTGTGATTCTCTAGGACTAGCTTGAAACCTAGCACACAAGCAAACACTAAACACAATATCCGGTCTACTTACGGTAAGGTAAAGCAAAGAACCTATCATGGATCAATAAAGCTTAGAATCAACACACTTACCTCCTTCATCTTTGTCAAGCTTTATTGAAGAACTCATAGGTGTGGCTTGAGGTTTTGCATTCTCTAAGCCGAACTTTTTGAGCATATCATTCACGTACTTAGCTTGATTTATGAAGGTGCCATCTTTCCTTTGTTTGATTTGGAGACCCAAAAAGAATGAGAGCTCCCCCATCATGCTCATCTCGAACTCACATTGCATTAGCTTAGAAAATTCTTTACAATAACACTCATTAGTAGAACCAAAAATGATATCATCAACATAAATTTGAACTACTAAGATGTCATTGTTATATCTTTTTATGAAGAGTGTAGTATCCACCTTTCCTTTTTCAAAACCCTTTTCAATTAAGAAATTTGAAAGTCTCTCATACCAAGCTCTAGGAGCTTGTTTTAAACCATAGAGAGCTTTTGTTAGTTTAAACACATGGTTTGGAAATTTTGAATCTTCAAAACCCGATGGTTATTCCACCTACACTTCTTCATTTATAAAACCATTTAAAAAGGCACTTTTCACATCCATTTGAAAAGGCTTGAAATTGTTATAACATGCAAATGCTAAAAGCATCCTAATGGCTTCCATCCTAGCTACGGGTGCATATGTCTCATCAAAATCAATTCCCTCTTCTTGGGTATAGCCTTGAGCAACAACCCTAGCCTTGTTTCTCACTATATTACCACTTTCATCTAATTTATTTCTAAATACCCATTTAGTTCCTATAGTAGATTGATTATTAGGCCTTTCAACTAGAGTCCAAACTTTACTTCTCTCAAATTGATTTAATTCCTTTTTCATGGCCAAAATCCAAAAATCATCTTTTAAAGCTTCTTTAATATTTTTAGGCTCAATGCATGAAATAAATGCAACATGGTTCATTAATTTGAGAGAGGATCTAGTAGTTACCCCCTTGGATGGATCACCCAAGATTTCACCACCTTTGACATAGTTTAACTCCCTTGGGTAAGACACCTCCCTTTCCTCGAGAGCCAAGTCCTTCGAGGCTTCAAGAGGTGGATCTTGTGTATCCTCATCTTTAGTTGGAACCTCATCCACCTTTGACGTTTGTTCTCCATCAACGGCATCAAGGATTCCTACATCATCATCATCACAAGATTCCTTCCTCGGAAGGAGGTTATCATCGAAAACAACATGTATAGACTCTTCAACTACTAGAGTTCTTTTATTAAATACACGATAGGCTTTAGAGTTTAAAGAGTACCCTAAGAAAATAGCTTCATCACTTTTAGCATCAAATTTACCTAAGTTTTCTTTACCATTATTCAAAACAAAACACTTGCAACCAAAAGAATGAAAATAGCTAATGTTAGGCTTCTTAGATTTCAAAATCTCATAAGGTGTTTTCTTCAAAATTGGCCTAATCATTACTCGATTTATAATATAGCAAGCGGTATTTGTGGCTTCCGCCCAAAAATATTTAGGTAAATTATTTTCGCAAAGCATGGTTCTAGCCATTTCTTCTAAAGTTCGATTTTTCCTCTCAACTACCCCATTTTGTTGAGGAGTGCGAGGTGCGGAAAAATTGTGGCTAATCCCATTTTCATTTAAAAACTCATCGAAACCTAGATTTCGAAATTCGGTTCCATGATCACTTCTAATGTGAGAAATTTTAAGTTCAAGATCATTTTGAGTTATTTTAGAAAATGTGATGAATTTTTCTAAAGCCTCATCTTTTGTACTTAAGAATAGAACCCAAGTAAACCTAGAATAGTCATCTACAAGCACAAAAGCATATGATTTACCACCCAAGCTCATTGTTCCAATAGGCCCAAAATGATCCATATGAATCAATTGTAAACATCTACTAGCAGAGACATCACAAATTTTATCATTAGAAAATTTAAGTTTGGGTAAACCTCTAACTAGATTAAGGGAAATTAATTTCTCTAAGACACTCATGCTAGCATGTCCTAATTTTCTATGCCAAAGCCATGAGTCATGTTCATCATGTGCAACTAAGCATGTATGAGATGAATGGATGTCATCTAAATGCACCATGTAAATATTGCCTATTCTATGTCCTATGAGCATTAGTTGATTTGTTTTAATGTTTACAATTTTGCAACCACTTTTATCAAATAAAACATTAAAACCCTTATCACATAATTGACTAATGCTCAACAAATTATGTTTAAGACCGTTGACATACATAACATTTTCAATGAAAATAGAAGAGTGATTACCAATGGAGCCTATTCCTTCAATGTGGCCTTTGGAGTTGTCACCGAAAGTCACCACTCCACCACTCTTTGGCTTTAGTTCCACGAATCTACTCTTGTCACCGGTCATATGTCTTGAGCATCCACTATCAAGGTACCATGAATTTTGGCTTGAAGCTTTAGCCTTGTAGCAATGCTCCCCCTACAAACAAAGAAATTAGGCCTTGAATTTTGGTACCCAAATCATTTTGGGTCCATGAGTGTTAGCCTTCAACATTTTGGTTCCGTTAGGAATCCAAGAAGCAATAGCATTCATATCATTAGAAATAATGAGTTCCTTAGGAACCCAAACACTCCTAACTCTTTGACCTCTAGATTGCTTATTAAAATTTCTTTGTTTAGGAATAAAAGGTTTTCTTTTTACATATTGGGATTTAGAATGATTTCTTTTTTCAAAATTGTTTTTCCCAATAGCAATAGATGTTTTAAGATTATCCACTTCCTTTGTGTGATAATCTTGAAAATCGAAAAGAAGTTTTTCAAGTTCAAGATTTTTTGTTTTAAGATCATTTGAAAGATTTACTAAAAACAAAACTTTCTTTTCCAATTCGGAGTTAGCTTTAGAAAATGTCTCATTTTGATTTTTCAAATCGGAAATGGTTTTCTTGTTTTTCAAAATGGATTCTTTGTATTTTCCTACTAACTCATCATAAACCTCTTGCAATTCATCATAAGCATCTTGAAGTTCATCAAAAGTAAAATCAAAACTGGATAAGTTAGAGTTTACCTTTGGTTCATCATCAATGGCCATGAGACATAGATTGGCCACTTCCTCCTCTTCCTCGGATGATTCATCGTCACTCCAAGTTGCTATTTGAGCTTTGAGCTTGTTCTTCTTTCCAAAGCTCTTCTTCTTCAATTGAGGATATTTGGAACGGATGTGACCCGGTTTCTTGCATTCATAGCAAGTGATTTGGTCCTTCTCCTCTTCCTTGCTCTTACTCTTGAAGTCTCCCTTTCTAATGAACTTTCTTCCACGATTTGACTTCATGAACCGAGTAAACCGTTTGGCCAACATGGTCATCTCCTCATCTTCATCCTCACTTGAATCGCTTTCTTGATGTGAAGCTTTTAGAGCGATTCCCACTTTCTTCTTCTCAATCTCCTTCTTCTCAACTATTTTCTTCTCTTGTTCTCTTCCCTTCCTCATAATCACATGGGTGAGTAGAGATCCAACAAGAGCATCAAGCTTGAGAGTCTTCAAATCTCTAGCTTCAATAATAGTCGTTCTCTTGCCATCCCATGACTCCGGAAGAGAGTACAACAATTTTCTCACTAGTTTGTCTTCGGGGATGATTTCGCCGAATCCCTTCAATCCGTTGACAATGACCGAAAATCGATCAAACATCTTGGAGACACTTTCATCGAGATCCATCTTGAAGTTCTCATAGCTTAGATTGAGTAGCCCAATCTTTGTCTCCTTGACATCACTAGTTCCCTCATATGTTGTCTCGAGGGTGTCCCAAACCTCCTTGGCATTTTCGATTGAAGACACCTTGGAGTAGATATCCGGACCAAGTGCACAAAATATCACATGAAGAGCTTTGTCATTCACTTGCATCCTTCTTCTTTCATCATCCGTCATCTCGGCTTTGACCTTTGGGACGAGTCTTTCTCCATCTCTCTTCATGGGAATGTATGGACCTTCTTCAACCAAATCCCACACCATGTAGTCGGTAGACTTGATGAAAAGTCTCATCCTATTCTTCCAATATAGGTAGTTGTCCCCATTGAAGAATGGTGGCTTGGTGGTGGATTGGGACTCATAGTTGGAGGTGGATGCCATTGCTTGACTAGTTGTTGATCAAACTCTCCTAGAATCGATTCAAGAGGGTTGTAATCCTTCCAATGAGTGTAGATCTGATACCAATTGTTGAGTTGATCAAACAATTGCAAATGGCCAAGAGGGGGTGAATTGGCAATTAAAAATTTTGGTGGGAAGAATGAGAGAAAAATAAAAATGACACAAGTAGTTAGAGTGGTTCAAGTTCTCCAAATGAACTCTGCATCCACTACCTTAGTTCCCACTAAGGATTTTCAACCAATTCACTACTTGAATTCTTCCCCTTTTCTTGGATGAGGGGGTAACCTTACAAATTCGATTAAGCTTTCTACCCAAAGCTTAATCCACTCAAATTACAAAGGGAAATTGTGGTAAACTCAAATGATTCCTCTCAAAGGACAAATGTCTACCCAATTACAATTTTGATCACCCCAAACTCACAATACAAAATGACAATTGAAAAACACTAGAGTTGGGTACAAGAATTTGACTTTGAATAGCACTAGGGTTTGGATTTTTGCTTTGATGATGCTTGTGGGTTGAATAGTTGTTGCTGACCTTCAAAGGACTTCAATTTATACCTCCTCTATTAATTCTAGCCGTTTGGGTGGTTGGGAACTTGAATAGAGCCGTTGGAACCCTCTCTTACCACCATAAATGCACTTCTGCAGCTACCCGTATCGGTACACGGGGAACCGTATCGATACCTGTCTCATAAAAGAAAGAGTCGTTGTGCACAATTAATAGGGGGTATCGAAATGCACGTAGGCGTATCGATACGGGGTATCGAAACGGCTAAGACCGTATCGATACCTTTTTCTCAACTTAGCTCACTGTCGATTTCCGTTTTGATTCGAGGGTTTACAGTATCGATACGGGTCAACTACCAATTTAAAATATGGTTACCTAACAACTGACACCAACGGTCGAAATATTTAAACCGACTTGAATTTAAAATTCATTAAAACCGTATCGATACGGGTAGAGTCGTATCGGTACGCCATTCAAACTCTTTAGACTTTTACGAAGGAGCGTATCGATACAGATTGAATCTATTTCAATACGGTGTTTCGATACGGTTAAGTGCGTATCGAAACGAGTTCCGGCAGTAGCCAACTTTGTAAAAAAAGGTATCGATACGGCTGGAAGCGTATCGATACACCTAGACGGTTTTCAATAGTTTGGCCTTGGAACACTTAGAAAATATTTTGAGTTTGAGTTTTTCAAATCAGTTTTAAAGTGTTGGTGACTTAAAACTTATTAAGGGACTTATAAAACAATTATAAGTTTTTCAAATCGATCCTTAAAGATTTAATTATATCAAAATCAAACATAGGTTTTACACTGTGGATATGATGGAATTGTCGTTTTATGGTTTTGATGTAATATTAGGCATGGACTGGCTTGTAGAGCATAGGGATAGAGTAGATTTTGAGACAAAGCGGGGGTCCTTGAGACTTTCAAAAGATCATGAGGTAGTAATAGTGGGTGAGAATGTTAAGTTCTTGTCTAATGTAGTTTCAGCCTTAGAGGCTCAGAAGTTGTTGGATGTGGGTTGTCAGGCGTACCTAGCCTATGTTATGAATCCGAATATGGATGAGGCACGACCACGAGACATTAGAACAATTTGTGACTTTCCGAGTGTATTCCTAGAAGAATTGCCTGGTTTGCCTCCATATAGAGATATAGATTTTGTTATTGAGACTTATTCAGATTTAGCTCCAGTGTTGATTGCACCTTACCGAATGGCTCCTAAAAATGAAAGAGTTGAAGACACAACTTCAAGAATTGATAGACCGAGGGTTCATTTGTCCGAGTACTTCACCTTGGGGTGCACCGGTGTTGTTTGTGAAAAAGAAAGATGGCAGTTTGAGAATGTATATCGATTACCGACAATTGAACAAATTGACAGTGAAGAACAAATATACGTTGCCGAGAATTGATGACTTGTTTGATCAGTTGAGAGGAGCTTTAGTGTTCTCGAAGATAGATTTGAGATCCGGTTACTATCAGTTGAAAGTAAGAGATCAAGATATACCGAAGACAGCTTACCGCACTCGTTATGGGCACTACGAATTCTTAGTGATGCCCTTTGGTTTGACTAATGCACCGACAACTTTTATAGACATGATGAATAGAGTGTTTCATGAGTACTTAGATCAGTTTGTGGTATTGTTCATCGATGATATTTTAGTGTACTCTCGTACCGAGGAAGATCATGATCGGCATTTGCGTTTGGTGTTGCAGAAATTGTTAGACAATCAGTTGTATGCCAAGTTGAGCAAATGTGAATTCTGGATTAGGGAAGTAGTCTTCTTAGGCCATATTGTTTCGGTCGAGGGAATCCGAGTGGATCCTAAGAAAGTTGAGGTAGTTGTGAATTGGAAACCACCGAAGACAATGACAGAAGTTTGTAATTTCTTAGGTTTGGCCGGTTACTATAGACGTTTTGTTGAGGGTTTCTCAAAGGTTGCAGCTTCTTTGACTAAATTGCTTCATAAGGATGTTCGGTTTGAGTGGACTGATGCAAGACAACAAGCATTTGAGAAATTAAAAGAAGCCTTAAACGAAGCTCCTGTCTTAGTTCAACCTGTGTCAGGGAAAGAGATTGTAGTCTTCAATGATGCGTCGTATGTTGGCTTGGGTTGTGTGCTTATGCAAGAAGGAAGAGTAGTGGCCCATGCGTCTAGACAGTTGAAGACTCATGAGCGTAACTACCCTACGTATGACATAGAATTGGCTGTAGTGGTTTTTGCTTTGATGGTTTGGAGACATTACTTGTATGGTGAGAAATGCACAATGTATACGGATCACAAGAGTCTGATGTATATAGTGACACAAAGAGAGTTGAATCTTAGACAGCGTATGTGGCTAGAGTTACTTAAGGACTACGACCTCAAGATTGAGTACCATCCGGGTAAAGCCAATGTAGTGGCCGATGCTTTAAGTAGAAAGGTAGTAGTGGAATTGCAAGCTATGTTTGCTAGATTGAGTTTTTCCAAAGATGGTGGTTTAGTGGCCAAGTTGCAAGTTAAGCCTTCTTTTCTTCAGTTGATTAGAGAGAAATAGTTGCAAGATAAATCTTTAGCATCTCATGTACAAGACATAGCGGAGGGTAAACTGACAGATTTCTATTTTAGTAGTGATGGAGTCTTGTGTTTCAAGAGTAGAGTAATTGATCCGGAAGATGTAGACTTGAGACGCACCATCCTAACTGAAGCTCACAGTAGTCCATTTGCTATGCATCCGGGAAGTACGAAAATGTATCGCGATTTGAAAAATGAGTATTTCTGGGTTGGTTTGAAGAAATATGTGGCGGAGTTTGTGAGTAAGTGCATGGTCTGTCAGCGAGTTAAAGCCTAGCACCAGTTCTCTTCAAGTTTGTTACAACCGTTGAGAATTCCCAAGTGGAAGTGGGAGAGAATCTCCATGGATTTCGTATCGGGTTTTCCATTACCTTCTAAGAAGAATTTAGTTTGGGTGATAGTTGATCGTCTTACGAAGTGTGCGCACTTTTTGGCCGTTTGCACCACTTATACTCTAGATAAGTTGGCCGATTTGTATATTAGTGAAATTGTGAGGTTGCATGGTGTACCGAAACCTATAGTGTCAGATAGAGATCTAAGGTTCACAGCTAGATTTTGGGAGAGTTTGCATAGTGCTTTGGGTACTCAACTGCACTTCAGCACTTCATATCATCCTCAGACCGATGGTCAGTCAGAGAGAGTCATATAGGTGTTGGAAGATATGTTGAGATGTTGCATCATAGAATTTCAGGGTTCGTGGGAGAAGTATCTACTGTTAGTAGAGTTTTCATATAATAACAGTTATCAAGCAAGCATTCAGATGGCACCTTATGAAGCTTTGTATGGTAGAAAATGTAGAACACATGTTTGTTGTGCCGAAGCGGGACAAAAATTGATACCTTTGCATGATATGCTTAAGGGTACTACTGAGAAAGTACAATTGATTTGTGACCGTTTGAAGGCAGCTTCGGATAGACAGAAATCTTATGCAGATTTGAAAAGAAAAGAAATAGAGTATGTCGTGGGCGACAAAGTGTTCTTGAAAATCTCACATTGGAAGAAGGAGATGAGGTTCGGTAGGAAAGGTAAATTGAGCCCGAGATTCATTGGTTCGTATGATATAGTTGAGAGAGTTGGTCCCGTTGCCTATAAATTGAGACTTACGGGTTTGAATTGAGGCGTATTGATGCAAGGATGTTGAATTCTGGGTTTTTGATGTGTTTGTGAGTGTATTTGTGTTCTAATGCTCAATTTTGGGTTGCTCAAAACAGAGGAATTGGATTCGGGCTTTGTGGACAGACATCCGGGTAGTTCGGAGGCTTGATTCGGCATCTTAGACATCGTTTGTGTGTTGGCTGGTGAGTGGATCGATTTTAAAAGCCTTAACATGGTTAAGGGAATGTTTTGAGAGTTTGGATTGAGCTTGAAAGGCCAATCCAAGCTCGAGAGTAAGTTTTAAAGGTTTATGCAATTAAATTGTGTTTTACGATTCTTGAATGTGAGTTGAACATGTTATGTTATTATGTGTTGATTTGCATTGTTATGCATGTTGAGATGTGGGACTTGTGTTTATACTTGCATTGTGAGTACATGCTTTGCATGGAAGTTTGGGCTTGGTAAGTGGTTCAGGCATCGGTAATGCTTGTGGTGGTAATTGAGTATATTGACATGTGTTTGGTTGTTACCGAATATAATTGATCGATCAATAGGATTAGAGTGCACTCGAGGTAAAATTCATGCGTGGCATTAGTGATGTTAGATTCCACTAAGGAGGAGTACGATGATGTGAGATTCCATCGAAAGTTATGTTTTTACTAGACGAGTGAGTACGGTGATGTGAGATTCCATCAGAAGTGTCTAGTGGGTTTGAGAAAGGTATCCGTATATCCGAGTAAAACGTTGAATGTCAATATACCCATGAATGCTCTAATTCTCATGTTAAGCATATTGTTGATTTCCCTCTATTATGCTTATATTTATGCATTGTGATTTACTTTGCTTGTGTTATGAAAATGAACATATTGTGTGCCTATGGCTTGTGGTTGCATTCGGTAAATGCACGTGAAGGTAAAAGCATGTCATTGTGTGTTCAAACATGTGGAAATGATTTGGAAGTGGTTTTGGTTTCAAGAAAACTATGTTTTAAAACTGTATTATTGTAGTTACTCTTTGAGCACCGCTCACTAAGCTTAAACGCATACGCTCTCTTTTCTAAGAATACAGGCCCTTAGACCTTCAGAGCAGCTCGGGGAACAAGGGAGATTCCAAGGGAATTTAGTTTGCTCAAGTATGGTTTAGACTTTGATAATTAGTATTTATGCAATGGGATAGGACCTTTATGTTTGAAGCGTTGTTGGCATGTCCTTTTTTCTTAGACAAGTTTGTTTGGTTGTTTTGGACTTGTAATGCCTTTTACCATGTTGAGGTATGCTTTTGTTTGGCTTTTGGCCTTGTTGGTGAATGTTATGTATGCATGTTTCCCTTTTGGATCTTATCTTTTTGAATGTTGCTTCGTTGAGTGCTTAAATTGCTTCGTATGTTTATCCATTGATGCCTTGTGGTGTATGAGTGTTTGCATGTTGCTTGAATGGTCGATATATGCCTCTAGTATCGAGTTCTAGTGTTTTTAGCAGCTAAAATAAGTTCTGTAGTGCAGGGAGTATCGATACGCTCAAGGGCTGTATCGATACAATCCTTTTCTTTGGACCTTGTTTTAGGCTAAGCGTACCGGTACGCGGGGGTGTATCGATACGCCAAATGCTCTATGGAAATCATAGAAATTGACGAGATTTTGGCGTATCGGTATGGTCTTTGTAGTTTGACCTTGGGAAAGTTGACCGTTGAGAGCGTATCGATACGGTCTTCTAGCGTATCGATACGGTCTCCCTAGGTTGACTTTGGGGAGTTGACCAAGTCCAGGAATATCGATACAGACCTCTAGCGTACCGATACGACATGTTATAAAAGTTAAAAAATGTTTGTTAAATTGTCAGTTTCGCGTGTTTTGTATCCGTATGTGTTTTCCGCTGCGTGTCCTCTCACATAGGATATAATTAAACATCTAGACAAGATAACTTTAAAAGAAATTTTCTAGGGTTTCTAATCGGAGTGGAGCCTTAACGGGTTTTGCTTCGGTTTTCCCCGTGTAACCCATTCGATGCGGTCTAGCGACTAGGCCGGGTCGAGGGGGTTACATTTGTTGGTATCAGAGCATAGGTTTTGCCTAGGTTTGTTGAGTTTCCGCATGCCGAAAGGTAAGCAAGGTAAGTTTTATGGTGTAAGCTTGTTAATTGTGTTTGCACGGTGATTGTGAGCATGCTTGTGGCTATCCTTGTGTTGGTTGAGGAGTAGTTAAAGACACCCATTCCTAATATACTATTATTGTAAGTGATTTTAAGTTTAAGAACTTGAGCACCTTGGACCTTGTTCCTTGCTGACCCCAAATCATTTCACTGTTGTTTTTGTTGTTTAGCTTTGCATTTGTTAGCATGGTGAGACCGAGAGGAAGGCCGAGAATGGATAATCCAAGGGTTGAGCGGATTGAGAATGTTGAGGATGTGCGAGGAGAGAACTTGCCTCCTCCTCCTCCTCCGGGTGGTGGAGTGAATGCGGAAGGTGTTGAACCTCAGGCTGGTCAGGGACAGGCAAGTATTGATGTGAATTCGTTGATTCTGGCTATAGCCGGGGCTATACAGACAACTTTAACGGGTGTTTGGGTTGCATCACCGCCTCAGGGTGCAGGTTCTGGTTTACTGTTAGAATGACTCTATAGCTTGGGCGGCGTTGAGTTCCGTGGGTTGTCACTCGAGGGTTCAAAGGCATGGTTTGAGAGCACAGTTCGTAGTTTCTTAGGTTTGGCCGGTTACTATAGACGTTTTGTTGAGGGTTTCTCAAAGGTTGCAGCTTCTTTGACTAAATTACTACATAAGGATGTTCGGTTTGAATGGACTGGTGCAAGACAACAAGCAATTGAGAAATTGAAAGAAGCCTTAACCAAAGCCCATGTTTTAATTCAGCCCGTGTCAGGGAAAGAGTTTGTAGTCTTCAGTGATGTGCCGTATGTTGGCTTAGGTTGTGTGCTTATGCAAGAAGGAAGAGTAGTTGCCTATGCGTCTAGACAGTTGAAGACTCATGAGCGTAATTACCCTACGCATGACATAGAATTGGCTGCAATGGTTTTCGCTTTGAAAGTTTGGAGACATTACTTGTATGGTGAGAAATGCACAGTGTATACGGATCACAAGAGTCTGATATATATAATGACACAAAGAGAGTTGAATCTTAGACATCATAGGTGGCTAGAGTTACTTAAGGACTACGACCTCACGATTGAGTACCATCCAGGTAAAGCCAATGTAATGGCCGATGCTTTAAGTAGAAAGGTAGTAGTGGAATTGCAAGCTATGTTTGCTGGATTGAGTTTGTCCAAAGATGGTGGTTTAGTGGTCGAGTTTCAAGTTAAACCTTTGTTGCTTTAGTTGATTAGAGAGAAATAGTTGCAAGATAGATCATTAGCATCTCATGTACAAGACATAGCGGAGGGTAAACCGACAGATTTCTGTTTTAGTAGTGATGGAGTCTTGTGTTTCAAGAATAGAGTAGTTGTTCTGGAAGATGTAGACTTGAGACGCACTATCCTAACTGAAGCTCACAATAGTCCATTTCTATGCATCCGAGAAGTACGAAAATGTATCGCGATTTGAAAAATGACTATTTCTGGGTTGGTTTGAAGAAAGATATTGCCGAGTTTGTGAGTAAGTGCATGGTCTGTCAGCGAGTTAAAGCCGAGCACCAGTTTCCTTCAGGTTTGTTACAACCATTGAGAATTCCCGAGTGGAAGTGGGAGAGAATTTCCATGGATTTCGTATCGGGTTTGCCATTGACACCTTCTAAGAAGAATTCGGTTTGGGTAATTGTTGATCGTCTTACGAAGTGTGCGTATTTTTTGGCTGTTCACACTACTTATACTTTTGATAAGTTGATGATTTGTATATCATCGAGATAGTGAGATTGCATGGTGTACCGAAATCTATAGTGTCAGACAGAGATTCGAGGTTCGCGGCTAGATTTTGGGAGAGTTTGTATAGTGCTTTGGGTACTCGACTGAATTTCAACACTTCATATCATCCTAAGATCGATGGTCAGTCAGAGAGAGTCATACAAGTGTTGGAAGACATGTTGAGATGTTGCATTATTGAATTTCAGGGTTCGTGGGAGAAGCATCTATCGTTAGTAGAGTTTTCTTATAATAACAGTTATCAAGCGAGCATTCAGATGACACCTTACGAAGCTCTGTATGGTAGAAAATGTAGAACACCTATTTGTTGGGCCGAAGCGGGACAGAAATTGATACCTTTGCCTGATATGCTTAAGGGTACTACCGAGGAAGTACAGTTGATTTGTGACCGTTTGAAGGCAGCTTCGGATAGACAGAAATCTTATGCAGATTTGAAAAGAAGAGAAATAGAGTATGTCGTGGGCAAAAAAGTGTTCTTGAAAGTCTCACATTGGAAGAAGGTGATGAGGTTTGGTAGGAAAGGTAAGTCAAGCCCGAGATTCATTGGTCCGTATGAGATAGTTGAGAGAGTTGGTCTCATTGCCTATAGATTGAGACTGCCGGCCGAACTAGAGAAGATTCACGACGTGTTTCATGTCTCGATGCTTCGGAGGTATAAATCAGATCCGTCACATGTTATGCCAATTGAGAAGATAGAATTGAATCCGAATTTGACCTACGATGAAGAACCAATTGAGATTTTGGCTTCGGACAACAAAGTGTTGCGAGGAAGGACCATTGAGTTGGTTAAGGTTAAGTGTCGACACCGAGGAGTGGAAGAAGCCACTTGGGAGAGGAAGGATGACATGAGAAAGTAGTTTCCGTATCTCTTTCCGCCAGGTAAATTTCAGGGACGAAATTCCTTAAATGGGGGAGAGTTGTAACGCCTCGAGTTTAAGGCTGGGAGATAATTGGATTAGTTAAACTGTTTCGGATTAGGTTAATTTTGAAACTATTTTTAAATGGATAACCTTGATTTTTATCAAATGGGTAAAATGGTAATTTTGCTCACAAAAAAAGAAATAAGGAAAAGGAAATTTTTGAAAGCCATCATCTTCTAAAAGTCTCTTTTGATGTTCAAAAACCTCTCAAAAACCCATTTTACTATTCCATTGGTTTCAACACTTCAATCCAAGTGATTTCTTCAAGAGGAATTAGATTCGGGCTTCGTGGACGGAAATCTTGGTAGTTCGGAGGCTTGATTCGGCATCTTGGACATCGTTTGTGTGTTGGTTGGTGAGTCGATTTTAAAAGCCTTAACGTGGTTAAGGGAATATTTTAGGAGTTTGGATTGAGCTTGAAAGGCAAATCCAAGCTCGAGAGTAAGTTTTAAAGGTTTTATGCAATTAAATTGTGTTTTAGAATTCTTGATGCAAGTTGAACATATCATGTCGATAATGTGTTAGTTTGCATTGTTATACATGTTGAGACTTATGACTTGTGTTTATACTTGCATTGTGAGTACATGCTTTGCATGGAAGTTTGGACATGGTAAGTGGTTCAAGCTTCGGTAATGCTTGTGGTTGTGAATGAGTATATTGTCATGTGTTGGGTTGTTACCGGATATAATTGATCGATCAATAGGATTAGAGTACACTCGAGGTGAAAGTCGCGCGTGGCCTTAGTGATGTTAGATTCCACTAAGAAGGAGTACGGTAATGTGAGATTCCACCGGAAAGTATGTTTTTACTAGACGGGTGAGTACGGTGATGTGAGATTCCACCGGAAGTGTCTAGTGGGTTTGAGAAACTATCCGCATATCCGAGTAAAAATGATGAATGTCAATATACCCATGATTGCTTTAATTATCATGTTAAACATGTTGTTGATTTCCTCTCTTATGCTTATGCATTGTTGATTACTTTGCTTGTGTTGTGAGAATGAGCATGTGGTAAGCCTATGACTTGTAGTTGCATTCGGTAAATGCACATGAAGGTAAATGCATGTTGTTATGTGTTCAAGCATGTGGAGATGATTTGGAAATGGTTTTGGTTTTCAAGCAAACTACGTTTTAAAATTGCATTGTTGTAGCTACCGTTTTGAGCACCGCTCACTAAGCTTAAACGCTTACGCTCTCTTTTCCAATAATGCAGGCCCTTAGACATTCGTAGCAGCTCGGGGAACAAGAGAAAATCCAAAGGAGTTTGGTTTGCTCAAGTATGAGTTTAGACTTCAATAATTAGTATTAAGCAATGGGATAGGACCTTTATGTTTTGAGGTGTTGTTGGCATGTCTCTTGCTTTAGACAAGTTTGCTTAGTTGTTTTGGGCTTGTAGTGCCTTTTACCTTGTTGATTTATGCTTTTTGTTTAGCTTTTGGATATGTTGGTGAATGCTATGTATGCTCGTTTTCTCTAAGAATCTTGTCTTGTTGGTTGTTGCATTGTTATGTGTTTAATTTGCTTTATATGTTTATCCATGGATACCTTGAGTCATATGTGTGCTTGTATGTTGCTTCGATGTTTGTTAAATGCCTCTTGTGTTGAGCTCCTTGTGCTTTTAGCAGCTAAAATTAGTCTTGTAGGGCAGGGCGTACCGATACGCTCAAGGGTGGTATCGATACGGTCCCTTGTTTTGGGCAAGGCATACCGGTACGCGGGGGCGTATCGATACCCAAAATGCTCTCTGGAAATTTGAGAAATTGACGAGATTTTGGCGTATCGGTACGAGTCTTGAGAATATCGGTACGGTCTTCGAAGTTGACCGCCGAGGGTGTATCTATACTCACCTTGTGGGTATCGATACGGTTTCCCTAGGGTTTACTTGGGGTGTTGACCTAGTACAGGCGTATCGATACAGTCCTTTAGCGTATCGATACGGCTTGTTGAAAATTTTAAAAAGGGCTATCTTAATTGTTTGTTTTGCTTGTTTTGTATCCGTGTGTTTTTTCCGCTACGTGTTCTCTCACATAGGATATAATTAATGCATCTAGACAAGATAACTTTAAAAGAAATTTTCTAGGGTTGCTAATCGGAGTGGAGCCTTAGCGGGTTTCGCTTCAGTTTTCCCCGTGTAACCCATTCAATGCGGTCTGGCGGCTAGGCCGGGTCGAGGGGGTGACATTCCCTTTAAAACTCTTCAACTTTAAGATTTTTACAAACTACTCACTAATTTACTACTTTCGCTTCATAACCTTCAATTTTAACATTTTTACAAACAAGTCACTAATCTACTTATAATTAATACCTTAATTACAATCGGTAAATACATAAATTTTTTAAAAAGCTCCTAAATTAAAAATAATATTAATATTTTTTACTATGCCAACTCCTAAGTTAATTTTTTTTAAATTACAAATAAAATTTTAAAAACGTTTTTTTACTACTACTAGAAATATAACTTTAAAATAACTTAACTATAAGATTATGAACTAATCACTAATTTACTAATTTTTTTCAACTACAAATATACTCATTTTACTCTCAATATTCTCATTTTAAACATTAATATTATAAAATCTAACAAACAATTAAAAACAATAGAAATATTCAAACATCAACTAAAAACAACAACAACAACTTAATCTCTTAACAAATTTAAAAAATTCAACAACCAAATTAAAATTTCGTCATACTTACTATATTTCTTCCAATCTTTCTTTCTTTACTCAAACACTTCACAAAATTTCTTCTCCTCAACAACCTATTTAAGACAAAAATTTCAATAATTCAAACATTAACTTCAAAATTTTTAACAAATATATAATTAGAAAAATTAAACTAAAAAAAACCGTAACTACAATATATATATATATATATATATATATAGATAGATAGATAGATAGATAGATAGATACACTTACAAAATTTCTTCCAAATTTTCCTCTTCCATCTTCTACCTTCATCTACAATTTCATCACAACCTCTATTTATCCCCAACCTCTTTCAATTTCAACCACCCAAAAATCACCTCTCATTTATCCAATCAAACTAAACAAAAAAAAATCTCTACTAGAAACTCGTGCCTTGCCACCCCTGCCAAGATTCTCGGCACTATTCAAAGACGAGGGAGGGCAGTCCGACTTTAAATAGTGCCAGACGCCCTAAATTAAAGCCATGTGGCATCGTTCGAAATTGAAAATAGGGGGAGGGTGATTCGAGTTTGAACAGTACTCGTACCTTAAATTACTATTCAAAATCAGGTTGTTCTTCTAGGGTCTTCACTTTTTGAATAGTAAACATCCCTAGTTTGGGAAATAATTTGTGAGGTGCCTTATTTTTGGAATAAAAAATCCCAAATATAATATTTGGGTAAAAATTTCATAAAAATTATTATACTTGAAATACTTATTTATAATATAAGCTTAAATATCTTCCCTACTTTCCTTCATCGTCTCTCTTCCCAATTCCCATTATGTTTTTTTTTGTTCAAAAGGATAACTTCATTTCATGTCATAGAAAAAATTACACAGACAAAAGAAAAGACGGGGAGGAGTCGGGGCCCCACAGAGTTTGACCCCGACAATTTTTAGCAAACTTGGCTAGCCGGTCGGCAGCCTGATTACAAGATCGAGGAACAAAGGGAAAAAAATGCAAGAGTTGAAGGCTTTAGAAGTCAATCTGATATCCTCTTCTACGGCCGTTGTGGCCCAATCGGATAGGGATCCCTCATTTAGCCTACATATCACATCTTTACAGTTGGCTTCGATGATGATGCTACCGAAACCATTCTTTAAAGCCAGTGAAATACCCAGTCTGATGGCCAAAGCTTCCGCCACTGCTGCGGAAGGAGCAACGAAAGAATAAAAAATTCCTTGAATAAATGACCCTGAGCTATTCCATGCAATAGCCGCAGCTGATACTGACCCTGAGTGCAAATCAAAAGCAGCGTCACAGTTGATCTTAATTGATCCCGGAGGGGGTGGTGCCCAATTCCTCGGTTCCAGACAAGGATGGGGTTCCCCTAGATGGCAAGTTAACGAATTTTAGTGGAATTCTATGAAGGCTCGTTCCGCCCGCAGCCAAACATCCCATGGAAGGTCCTTCTTACTCTCGTAAACCCAAGCGTTCCGTGACTTCCATAGGGACCAAAGAAGGAAAGCGATAAGAGCACATCCGTCATCAAAGTTACCAAGTTGGCGGAAATCGTTTATTTTACTCCACCATTTCAGGAACCCAGGAAAACCAAGAGAGGACGGAGAGTAGCTGAAGTTTGATGCCTTCCAAACTCCTTGTGCGAACGGGCAAAAAAATAGGAGGTGTTCGATCGATTCTCCTCTCTCCCCGCACCGAGGATAGCAATCAGAATCTTGAAAATTGCCATGAAGGCGTGATTCCAAAATACCTTTTGTTGGAACAATATTATGGCATAATTTCCACAGGAAAGACCGAATTTTAGTAGGAACCCCTAGACTCCAGATAAAATTCCAGAATTCCTTTCTTGCACTCGGTTCCTCGCTAGAAGAAGGATTAAAATGATCCTTGGAGGAAGCCTCAATAAATCTGTAACCTAATCGGGCTGAGTACTCCCCATTCCTCGTACCAATCCAAATGAAAGAATCCTTAACCTGGGGCCCTCCTATCGAAATGGTAAGAGTTGCCTTGGCTTTAGCCGGGTTGAACATATCCTTAATCTTTGATTTGTTCTATGAACGGCCATCTGGATTCATGAGACTGGTAACAGATGGAGAAGGAGAGTCTTGAGGCATTGGAGTGGATGTTCGAAACTTAGGTAATTTTGGGACCCAATTATCCTTCCATGTCGAGATGGACCTACCGTTCCCAACTCTCTAGAGGGCTCCTTCTTTCAAGGTCTTAACGCCTTCCCTAATTCCTATCCATGCCCAGGATGGATTGGTGTACTTAGGGGCATCGAAAATATTTCCATTTGGGAAGTAGATTCCCCGGAGAATCTGAGTAAGAAGGGAATCCGGGTTCTTTATCACTTTCCAAGCAATTTTTGTAATGAGAGCTTTGTTGAATATTCTCAGGTTTCAGAATTCCATTCCTCCTTGATCCTTTGGTCGGAAAAGATCCTTCCAATTCATCCAATGAATATTTCTATCCGTGTCGGTGCAATTATTCCACCAGAAGTTTGCTACCATCGAGCTGAGCTCATCACAAAAGGTAACTGGGAGAAGGAAACATTGCATGACATATGTGGGAATGACATGTGCCACAACCTTTATGAGGACTTCCTTACCTGCTAGATTCAGAAACTTGGCTCTCTAACCCTTCAGTCTATTCTGAACTCGTTCTTTGATGAAACTCAAAGCTTCTTTATTACTTCTCCCCCAAAAAGACGGAAGTCCTAGATATCTAGCGTATTCCTCCATAGGTTTGAAGCCTAGCACATTAGACAGGTGGACTTTAAAATTGCAGCTGATATTTGGAGAGAAAAAACATATGATTTCTGGAAATTTACAGATTGTTCTGTAGAAGTTTGGAACACCTGAAGAATTTGGAGAGTAGCCGCACAATTTTCTTCATTTGCTTCTCAAAACAAGAGACAATCATCAACGAAAAGTAGATGACTCAAAACTGGGCACCGTCTTTTAATTCTCAGACCCGTAAACTGGTTCATCTCAGTTTCCTTTGCAATGATCCAAGTCAGGATGCTAGAGATGAAGGTGAACAGAAAGGGTGATAAAGGATCGCCCTGTCGCAACCCCCTGCCAGCTTGGACTTCCCCAAAGCGTTCCCTGTTAAATACTAAGGAGAAAGAAATCGTCGTAACACATTTCATGACTCTATAGATCCACCATTCATCAAAACCCATCATGCTCATAAGAAATTGAAGTAAGCCCCAGTTGACCTTTTCGTAAGCTTTCTCAAGATCAATTTCCAGGGCCATGAGACCTTTTTTATGCTTTCTAGCCCGTTTGATTGCATAGAAGGCCTCATTAGCGAGAATAATGTTGTCGTGGATTGATCGGCCATGCACAAAGGCTGAATGAGAATAAGGGATGATATTAGGGAGGATAACCTTCCGCCTCGTAGAAATAATCTTGGTTATGACTTTGAGAGAAAAGTTACAGAGGCTGATCGGTTTAAAGTGTGAAACTTCTGTTGGATTTGCTTTTTTTTGGGATAATCACTATGTTTGTCTTATTGAGCCCCGCACACATGTCACCCTCCCTAAAGAAAGATGAGACCATCCCGATAAGGTCCTCCTTCACCGTTTCCCAGTAGGTTTGGTAGAAGCATCCTGGGAAGCCATCGGGACCAGGGGCTTTTGTAGCACCCATATTGAAAACCGCATCTTTAATCTCTTCTTCCGTCACTTATCTCCTTAGTTCATGGTTCATTGCCTCGGTTACCAATCTCGGAATATAATACCTGAGACTTTGAAAATCAACTGATTGGTCTCTCGTGAACACCTTCTGAAAGTGGTGCTGTAAATAGTATGCTATATGTTCAGGTTCCTCAAGCCAGATTCCATCTTCCCCTTTTAGTTTAACGATGGCATTTGTTCTGCGGTGTTGAATGATCGTGGCATGAAAAAATTTAGTATTTCTGCCCTCCCATTTCAACCAATTAACCCTAGACCGCTGATGCCAATATCTTTCCTCGATTTCCCATTCAGCATCTAATTCCTTCTTAAGCTTTATGTACTTTTCCAGCTCAGACTCTGTAAGCTTTCTCCCCTGGAGATGCTTGATCGTGGTCGTTAACTTTTGTTTTTTCTCATTTTTCTGCTTCGATTTTTTCTTGCTCCATTTAACAAGGACCGATCTGGTGTTGCGAATCTTCCTTTCAAACCTAGAGACCACTCTTTCCCCAGGCGAACTCGGAAACTATCTGGGAACATTCCTCATCCAGAAGCCATTTCGTTTCAAATTTGTAATCCTTTTTGTATTTCCTGGTGAACCCCGTGGTGAACAGAACAATAGGAGCATGATCCGAAGCGAAAACAATTTCCATTATTCCCAAAGCTTTTGGAAAACTAAGACTCCATTCAGCGGAGCACAAGATACGATCAAGTTTTTCAAGAATGGAATTCTCTCCGCTTCTCTGGTTGAACCATGTAAAGTGGCCGCCCTTAATAGGCAATTCAATAAGACCTGCAGAGTTAACAAAACCATTTAAAATTCTTGCCTCCTCTGGATTCACTGGGTTTCCACCCTCCTTCTCCTACTGTCTTAAAACCATATTGGAGTCCCCTATGATGAGCCACTTGATGTTAGTGGAGTTTTTAAGACTTGACAAACTCTCTCATAAAGCTTGTCTTTCGTCTCTGTACGGGGACCATAAATAAAGGTTCCAAACCAATTATCGCCATTCTGAAAGACCACATTTGTATCGATAAGATTCTTGGTATGATTGAAAACAGTAATGGTCACTTCTTCATTCCACCATAGGGCAAGCCCACCCGCTATACCACTTGGTTCCACGTAGAAAGAGGAGCTTAATTTCATCTTCATCCTGATTTTCTCCAGGTATCTCTTCTTTTGCTTCGTTTCACTGAGAAAAATGATGTTTGGTTTATGCTTATTTACGGAATTACGTAGAGCTCTAACCGTTTCTCGGTTTCCCAGACTTCGGACGTTCCATGCAAGAGTAGTCATAGCTCAAACAAAATAGCAAACTTGCAACAAAAATGCTTAGTCACAAGCACAGAAAAAACAGTCGAGGCAGAGAACATGCAAAAAACAAAGGAAGCGGCACCAATCGAACTGCCCCAGAGCAAAACAACTATAGCACTCTTTCAGGAAGCAGCCATGATGAATTTGAGAATTAAACTCATCAAGCATCTAAGCTTCGCCACAGCACAGAAGAAGCTCAGCAAAGGAACCAGCAAAAAACAAGGGCAACGGGCACGGCAAAGACCAACCACCAGGAAAACGACATACTTCAACGAAAAAACCAAGGAGCCCAACCAACCGTATAGCAAACCCCGGTGTTGACCAAGACTTACGACCAAGCAAACACGATTAAGGAAAACAGATACAACTCAACAAAACCAGTGTCCCTAGATTCAATAGGCCCAATTAGAAGAAAACCAAAAACATAAAGCATCACCCGGAGGTAAAACGTCAAGACCACAACAAGTCCTGAGCGATACGCTAAAAAACCTAACTTGATCCTTTAAGTTCAAACAAGACTTCGCGAACAAGAAGAAGAACCAAGACACAGGAAACAACCAAGAGGAAAACTGAAAAACTGCACAGAAGGGTAGAGACCACAAGGAGATGGGGAAGAGACGAGGGGAAGGGAGAGCAAACTAGAGATAGGGACATCGCCAAGAGGGGGAAAAGAAAAAATACAAACGTTACCGATGGAAGCGGAGAAACCAGGGCTACGTCCGGCAGCCACAAGCACTAGAAAACTGCAATGATTCAACTCGACGGAGACGGATAGCTCGCAGGGGGACCAAAAACAACCAACTCGAACCGCGACCACCCTCTTTTTCAACCGCCTTGGCTCCACTGAGCAAACCACCGGTCGTCGTCGTCTCCTAGCAATCCGACAATCTGATGACCAACGGCGGGGACGACGTCACATGTACACGACTGCTAAACAATAAGGCGGACGAAAAGATCGAAATCAAAAACGCCTGAGGCTAGAGAAACTTAGGGAGGGGAAAAATTGGGGGCGCGTAGGAAAAAAATTCTATTGTCTTATTGTAAATCCTTTCCCATTATGTTCTCCTTCTTACAAGAAATCCTCTTTCATTTCATGTTAATCCCAAATTCCAAGGAAACCCCAATTTAATTCAACCCTCAAATTCTAAAACATATTAAAAAATCATTTTGAAGTAACCTTGTTATACGAACTCTTAAAATCTACCATCTTTTTTTCCAATGGCTGCTGCTGCTGCACTCAGATCGAAACCACCCGTTGAAACAGCCTCTTTAACGGTCTATCAGTTCAGGCACTTCATATCTAATTTCATGCACTATGGTCGAATGGCAAGCTCCTCTCACTGTACCACCAACCGTACCAAATGGGAAAACCACTACGTCAACACTCCTTATTACTTCACTTATTTCAAGCCCATCTCGCTATGCGGGGAACTCGTCGAGAAGGGCTCCCAGTTATTGGATATCAGGGGGAATTCCCGCGGCACGAATAAGGATTTCGATAGAGAGTTGAGAGATAAATTGAGTTATAGTAATTGTACGCTGTTGAGTTCTTACGGGGACCCACCGGAGGTTTGGCAGCCACCGGGGGATGGTGTTGCGATTCGGCTTAGTGGGGTGAATTTGGGCCGTGGAGGAGGAGGAGCAAGCTCCGGCTCTGGAGGTGGGTTTGGCTCGGGTTCAAAGGATGACTGTTGGGGAGGATCTAATTTGGGGCATAATTTTCCCACTCCCAAAGAGATTTGTAAAGGATTGGATAAGTTTGTGATTGGGCAGGAGAGGGCAAAGAAGGTGATTTATCATCGTTCTTGTTGTTATTATTACTAATATTGATTCCATTTCGACAAAAAAAAAACATTGGTTTGAGCTATTGAAAGCAATACGAGTACTTAGAAATTAGAAACTGAAGTGGTTCATTGGTTCTTTGATGGCTTATGGCATGACTGGTTTGAAGTTGCATGCATATCATTATCTTAATTTGTGTTGACATGAAGAAGTTGAATTATGTTATGCCCTTGTCAAAATGGTTGATAGCCAGTAGCGGGATATGTTTTTTTTTATTATTTATGAAGTGGTAAAAACTAAAAAGTGAATAATAAAACTTTTGTTGAAGCTAATTAGGATGTAAACATCCTTGTACATTTTTTTTGAGGTCTAATGACATTCCATGGATTCAGGTTCTATCGGTTGCGGTTTACAACCATTATATGAGAATCTGCCATGAGTCCTTACAGATACGGTTAGCTTATTACCTCCAAGATATGTTGTTCTTGTTTTAATACGTTTCCTTCTTGTTGCTCACTTGTAATGAAATATTCAGGAAGTTTGAAATAAACAGGAACAGTAAAGGAAACTTTTATCATATCGAAGATCCTTAGATGTGATATTTTTTATTAGTTGTGAAAGGATTTTAATACCAGAATTCTTTAGTGAATTTGAGCATATCAAAGATAGCTTTGAATTATAGTGTTGCTTTCGAAATGTGGTTGCTGCATTTTCATCTCATGTGTGCATGTTTGAATGTCTTTGTCTTTGCATGTGCTTCCGTGTTTCTTAAGGGTAATATCAGTTATTTACATGTTTCCTTGGTAAGCTAGGCCTGCAGGAGATTCAGGTAGCAGTATAGCAGATGTATTGGATGATGATATAGTGGAACTGGAGAAAAGTAACATTCTATTAATGGGGCCAACAGGGTCAGGTAATCTTTCAAAATACTTGGTGTGAAAATGGAGCTTTTACTTTCTTTCTAGTTTTCCGTTCTTAGTTGTTTCTCCTAGGTTCATTTCAAGAGAGATATTCTTTGATTGAGTTGCAGTTTTCCTAATTTATTGCAATCTCTTCCTCTTTATTTTAACATTTAAACTGAGGTGTGAGGATTCTTTAACCTCAGCATTTTCTCATTCTTGTTACTGCATTGGTTATCTTTTACTTATTTTATAGCCAATTCTAGATTATCTTAGGTAGTTTCAACATATATTTGACTGTAATCATCTCTTTAGTGCTAGTCTAACATGTTCTCTTTTGACATTGTTTCAAGGACAGGGAAAACATTACTTGCCAAAACCTTGGCTCGCTTTGTGAATGTTCCTTTTGTTATTGCGGATGCAACTTCCTTGACTCAGGCAAGCTGTTGATTCTTGATGGTTGATGTTGTCTATGGAGCATTTTGGGGGAAAATCTGTTATTATTTACCAAGTAATCATAACTACATATACAAGTAATCCTAGAATAAAATAAAATAACATCCTAACTTGTAGCCTAGGAATACTTTTATTACAAGTATTACATCTTGTAACAGTTGTGATTAAATGCCTTTGTTACTTTCCTGCTTAAATGAATTTATTCTCTTGTGGTGCTTTTCACTTCCAGTTAAGTAGCTGTGTAATCAATAAATTATGTGTTTCCCTCTGAGGTCATTTTTTTTCTGTTCTCTATTTTTATATTGCGCTTCTAGGATATATATTAAATCTTCTTAGAGTAGGTAAACATCATTAGATGCAACTTAACTGGGTTTTCCCTTCCATTGTGCTGTGCTGTCTCCCTCCCCCACCCCAGCTTAAGGATCTTTTTTTTTTCTGAGTTTGATGCCCTCTCTGTCAGTTTCCCTTTAGGGATTTTTGCCATGCATCAGATGGTCTATTTGATGAAACTAATAGTGAATATATGATTTTTATATTCACTTCTATTATCTTTTTGTCTGTTCTATAAATATATTTGACATTGATTGTGTCACTTCATTTGCATTTTTGTTATTTACTACATAAATGTCACATGGAATTCAGTTGTCTTTCATATGCCACGTGCAGGCAGGATATGTAGGAGAAGATGTTGAATCTATATTATACAAGCTCCTTGTGGTAAATTCGAGTCTTATTTGTTCATTTTCCCATTATCTTTTAATGGCATGCATTTTCTATATTTAGCGATGTCAGCTTTATTATTAATAGGATGGTATAGTATTTGCATTAGATGAGTCTTCATATGTTTAACTTTAAAGTAGCATTTTTAGAAGTGAAACATTTTAGAGTAGCATATGAAAGTCAATTGCCGTGAGGCTAGTGTAATGTAAATGGGACTTCTTTCATCTCATGAAAAAATTGCTGGGATTGTACACTCAAGCATGTAGTTGATTAAATAACCCCTTTATGAATTTTCATTTATACACGTTTTCAGGCCGCTGACTATAATGTTGCAGCTGCACAGCAGGGCATTGTTTACATTGACGAAGTTGATAAGATTATCAAAAAGGTTCCTTTCCTTCACCTCTGCAAAATTCAGTTTTTTTTCTTCTCTTTTTATAATTTCTCTCTCCTCATCTCTTACTTTTTGCTATGCAGCCGGAGAGCCTTAACATGAGCAGGGACGTGTCTGGGGAGGGTGTTCAACAGGCATTATTAAAGATGCTGGAAGGAACAGTGAGTGCATAGTTTACTATGGATGGATTATATTGTAAAAACAAGTCAAAGCTGTGGCCGAGGCACTAGATTGTAGGATTGTCTCTGGTTATGGATCAATTCTGGATCGGATGAAATTGCCAGTTGTTGTCAACACATAAGCTAACTAATCACTAGTTAAAATTAGTATTTAATCAGGTTTGTTTCATATAAGTGGTTAACTATCCTTACATGTGGATCCAGATTGTTAATGTTCCTGAGAAGGGAGCACGAAAGCATCCAAGAGGTGAAAATATTCAGGTATACATTACATTATGCGGTATGTCACATGGAGAAGTTATTCATGTTGTTTTTCTCTTTTTTCAAGATTGGATCTGGACTTCATGATAGGCAATATTATGCATTTTCATGTTTGTTTCCCCTCTACTTGGGCCTAGTTGGTTATTGTTGATTTTTTCTTTTCTTTTTACCTTTTCACAGATTGACACGAAAAATATACTCTTCATATGCGGGGGTGCCTTTATTGACATTGAGAAAACAATCTCTGAAAGGTTATATACCATATAGAATTTAAAGTGTTCCACGGGTTTTTTTCTTACTCGTTGATTGAATTTTTCTCGACTGCATTTCAGACGTCAAGATTCTTCTATCGGTTTTGGAGCCCCAGTGCGTGCAAACATAAGAGTTGGCGGTGTTACAAATGCTGTTGTAGCGTCATCTTTAATGGAAACTGTAAGTTCTTTATAGCATTCAAGATGATTATTATCCATAAATACCTTAGACATAACATTTTAGATACTCACATCCCCATGTGTTTGGCAGGTTGAAAGTAGTGATCTCATTGCATATGGTTTGATACCGGAATTTGTCGGACGATTCCCTGTTCTTGTCAGTTTATTGGCTCTAACAGAAGAACAACTTGTTCAGGTGGATACTTTACTGTTTCTCACGCCCTATAATCTGCGAATTATTTTTTTTCTAATACTAATGTTCTAGGTTATTATAGGATGATAGGAGTGGTGACAAGCAATTGATAACATTATTGAAATAAGTTTAAATTCTTTTACCAGGTTTCATGAATGACAAAAATACTTGTCTTACCTTATCCTTTACTCTAGACATCTTTTGAAAAAATTGTGATGGAAGGTCGATGAACTATGCAGTTTTTCTACTATTATTTTAATATAACTTTGCACAAGTTCTACTGTTTATATTGAACTTACAATGTGTCTCTCACCTACACCAATAATTTTTTAGGTCCTAACGGAGCCAAAAAATGCACTAGGCAAGCAATACAAAAAGATGTTCCAAATGAACAGTGTAAGTTCTTTATGTGTCCCTACTTTGAAATGCTAATTGCTAATGCCATATGTATTCAATGTATGTTTAACTTGTCTGCAATCATGCACGCCAATTTATTTCACTTTATTGTCTTTCTCACAGGTCAAACTGCATATCACAGGCAATGCTTTGAAATTAATTGCCAGAAAAGCAATAACTAAAAATACAGGTGCTCGAGGCTTAAGAGCCATCTTGGAGAATATCTTGATGGATGCCATGTATGAGGTATGTTGACCAACTATTAAGATCATAGGGTGCTGGTGTTCCTGTTGGACGCCAATGCCGCTGGGCTTGGTGATTTTAGTGAACAAAATTTGGCTTTATTGCAAAATGAGTGTCCAAACTATGCTTCATTTTTGCTTTAGGCGCCTAAAGTTTTTTTCTGGTCAAAGTAGGTGTTTAACATTTCATCCCATTACCATTTTCAAGGCACCTGTTAAATTCTTTCTCCCTTTTGATTCTCTAGGAAACCAACAAAAAGAAACGGAAAATTGGTTTCGTTTTTGAGAAATCATAAGTCCTAAGTCCCAAACACTTCGATTCCAAAAACCTATTTATTCCTTGTGTGAAATCAGAATCGAAAATCCCTCATTCTCTTTTCTTTTTTTCTTTCTTTGCAAAGTTTGAAAACCCTGTCCCAAAAATTAGTCCCAAACACTTTGATCTCGGAAACCCATATATTCGAAAGTGAAATCAAAGCTCCAACTCCCCAAAAAACAGTCCCAAAACACTTCGATTTTGCTTGTAATGGCGAGTTGGGTAAAAAAGAGTTGCAGGTTTGAAGAACTCATCAATGGCGTATAATGGCCTTCTTAACATGTGACTTGGAAATGGGAACGAAATGAAAGTTCAGGATAAAGTCAATAAGAGACATAGTTTGGGGACTTATTTTACAATTAAGCCACCAAAGTTTTATCTGAAGTTGGTTTATGCTCAATGTTGCTTGTTTAGTACTCGACCTTGTATGCTATTCAAAATTTCTGGATGCATAAATCTGACGCTTCTACTAAGCAATGTTGCATATTAAATTAGGAGATTTGGCTGTCTACTAGAACCAAGTTCATGATTAGAATTATATCTTCTACTTCTCTTAGTACAGCCAAGAGGGCCTAGACTTCTCTTTAAGTACGACATTCATGTCCAACACATTTGAACTTTGTATGGGGATCTAGCATTTACATATAAAACTAAGCAAAAAATAAAGCATAGCTATGTCCGACATTCTTGTATCTGGCACAGACTTGAGTCTGTGTAACATAGGTTTGGACCCATCTTATTTGGCATGCTTTGGCTTTTTATTGACTTGAGCACTACTACGATAAGTCATCTGAGTGGAAGGACCATTCCCAGTTCACCCTTCTATGGATCCCGATCTGGTGAGACAATAACTATTTAATGGCCTCTTTCTATATCTATCCCTAATCTCTAGCACCTCCCCCTGACAAATTTCTCTGCCATCTAAATTGGATCCCGGTGCCATGTTTGTACTCCGCTTGATGTTTTCATGGGCATGCGTTCACGGAACTTGTGAGATACAACAGAAAGTTTCCAAAACGTGTGGCTGTGGGTTAACAAGCACTAAACTATGAATAGATTGAATTTAGAATAAAGTGTTAGCATTGGATTTGTCTTTTTAGTGACCTGAATTTCTTATGTGTTTTCGGCCAAATTCTTTTTGATAGCATGCAACTTGTTTTTAGTTCAGAGGAGACTGCCACCTAAGAATAAGTCAAGGGTTCACAAATTCTAGAATTCAAATCCCGAGCCTGCGGAATGTCACCTTTTAAGGGCGATTGTATGAATCAATTAGGTTAACCTTTGGTTCCGATACCATGCAACTTCAATTTCATGGATTCTGGTCTCTTTCTTGCAGATACCAGATGTTAGGACCGGTAATGATGTAATAGATGCAGTAGTAGTCGACGAGGAAGCCATTGGATCCGAAGGTCGAGGACATGGAGCTAAGATTCTTTACGATAAAGGTGCATTAGACAGTTACCTTTCACAACAAAAACTGAAGGACTCGGAGGTGTGTATGAGTTTTAGTTGCTATGATTATGTGTTTCTGCATTAAGATCGGTAGTGTTGATAGCTGATATTCAAACCACTGTGTTGCAGTTGCAGGCAACCATAGACGGATCGGATGGTGAGCCGGAGGTGGAACCGGAGCTTCCTTCGATTGTTGCCAGTATGTGATAACTGATAATATATTTTGATGAGATTATAGTTGTAACTCAATTGTACATAATAAGCTCACGTCGACTTAAATAGATTGTCCAATATACATATAACCATTTTATATGGGTCGGCACTCGGCACTAAGGAACATCATGCAGCAGCCTAGCAGGGAACCATCCCCACACAAACAGAGATCCAGTTCGTGCATAATTTTTATATTTTCCAAAACAAATTTAACCATATAATTATATTTTTAATGTAAATTCGAGATATATATATATATATATATATATATATATATATATATATGTATTATATTAGCTGTATAATTTTTATCATATACTTAAATATTCAAAATGTATTTAAAATCTATAATAATATTATTATCATTAAAATGTATTTTTCATGTTTAAACTATTTATAATTCTTCTAAATTTATGATTAAATACATCTAAACTCGTGATTTTTAAGATGTAAAAATAATGGTGCTGTCAATCAAATTAAGATTCACGTCGACAATAAAAATAATATTTGATGGGAAAAACCAACTTTTCTTAAAACTCTTTTTAAATCTATTTTTTTTTATCGAGCAAAATTTATATTAACTATATACTTATTTAGGTTCATATATTTTTTACATCATCTGAACAAGTTCAATTTCACACTTCCAAATTACTTAGATTTAAAACATTTTTTTAAAAAAAGGTAAAGTATACAATATAGTCCCTAAAATAAGTAAAATTATATTTTTGGTCACTAAAGTTTTGAAAATTATAAAGTAATTATTAAATTTATCAAATTGTTATAAAATGGTCACTATAATTATAAAATAATAACAAATTTTGATGAGTTTAAGAAACATTTCGTAATAGTTTGATAAGTTTCAATTACTATTTTATAATGTTTCGATAAAATTCAGTCATCATTCTATAACAATTCAATTTATAATTTTTATAAATTCAATGACCAAAAAATTAAACTTGATTTAATTTAGTCACCATTTGCATTATTTACCCAAACAAAAAGGAATCGCTTAAGAAGAGAGGAAGAGAGTTTGGTTGTTGGAGTCCATTTTGTCTCTCCCAAATCTATGTTCTCAATATATTCTCTTCCTCTTCCCCTAATTCTTATTTGAATAGGAACGAGAGAAAGGGTAAAATAGGTAGGAAATAAAGAGAAATTTGAGAATCAGAGAAAAGAAAACGAGTGTTGGAATGGGGCTTTATGTTGTAAATTTCCTTTGAATTTTGGGGTTTCGATTCAAATAAACAACAGAATCTGAGATTTTTGGGGTGTGTATGAATGGAATTTGATAATATAGAATGTGTGTCATCCTCGGATGGATTGAATGAGGATGAGATCCATCGCCATCCAAATCCTCATCATGGCCACCACCATCAATTCTCAACGTCAAAGCCTCACAGTGGAACCAACAATAGCAATGGCGTCAACAATATCGTGGGTGCGACGGGGATCACTCCAGCTACCAGCGTCCATGAGTTGTTAGAATGCCCTGTTTGCACCAATTCTATGTACCCACCAATCCATCAGGTCTTCATTTAATTTTTTCTTTTCAATTTAATTGTATTTTTTGTATTGTGATTTCCCGGGGGGGGGGGGGGGGGGGGGGGGGGTTACTTTTGCTATTTTTGGTTGATTTTGTTTGATTTGATTGGTTGATGGGTTTGAATATAATCGATTTGCATTTAAGTGGTATTTTCGTTGTGTTTTGATTCGAGATTGTTTTTTCGTTGGATTTAGGGTTTAGAATTAAACCCCTTTGTTTGTTTTATGGTTGCTTGTAAAATTTAGCACGAATTTATGGGTTTTTCTGTAACACATTGCTTTAGAAAGGCTGTTTCAGAAATTAGGGTTCTTCAATAATGTTTTATGAATTTTTGTTATCAAATAAGATTGAACTGAGCTTTGTGTTGATCTTTTTGTGTAATACATAGTTAATTTGCGGAAACACAATCTTTGTGCTTATATTTACTGAGAAAAATCTGTTAAATTTCATGTTTGAGTTTAATCGAGGTGATTCTTTGATATTGGATACTACATTGAGTATATTAATTCAATTCGAAATGCGCTGGATTCAAGTTCCCTGAAAATCTCTGGGATAGTCTTAAGTTTTTCCCGAAAACATTTTTAGAATATACAAGAAATACTGCTAGTTGCACTTCCTACTCTAAAGGTGCGAGTGGTTACCTTTTCATGTCGAGAGTCTTTTCCGAATTAGAAATGTTTTGGATTGGTAGAAGATGTCTTTTGTAAATATTTAATTTGACGTTTTTCTTTAATTGTTGCTCTCTAGCAAGGATAAGAGATGATATAGATCGGGAATCCGGGATAACTTGAGATTTTCTGTTTTTGCTTGATTTTATACGTGAGAATGTTATAATGGAACTCCGAGATCACTAAACTTTTGTTTGATTTTATCATGAGGATGGATGAAGGGTATTTGTAAATAATGGATGATAAATTGCTCATTTAACACAACTGCTTTTTTGCAGTGCCAAAACGGACATACACTTTGTTCTACCTGTAAAGTAAGAGTACACAACCAGTGTCCCACTTGCAGATCGGAACTGGGTGATATTAGGTGTTTAGCATTGGAGAAAGTGGCCGAGTCCCTTGAATTGCCTTGCAAATACTGCAGTTTGGGATGCCCTGAAATATTTCCCTATTACAGCAAACTCAAACACGAGGCGATTTGCAATTTCAGACCATACAATTGCCCATATGCCGGATCGGAGTGTTCGGTTGTTGGGGATATTCCTTTCCTGGTTGCCCATCTGAGAGATGATCACAAGGTGGACATGCACACGGGAAGCACATTTAACCATCGTTATGTGAAGTCCAATCCCCGAGAAGTCGAAAATGCTACTTGGATGCTAACGGTAAGTTTTTATAGTATCTTCCAAATAGGCCCAGTATGTTCTAAAGCAGTAGTAAGAAGTTTCAGCCCTGCCATCTTTTGATGAGTTGTTTCAAGCATGATTGGATACGATCTTGCACGTTGCAACTAGCTGAATAAACTCTGTATTAATCTTCTTAATACGAACCTTAATCCGCCAGCTGAATAAACTCTGTAGTAATCTTCTTAATACGAACCTTAATCCGCCAGCTGAATAAACTCTGTAGTAATCTTCTTAATACGAGCCTTATTCCGCTAGCTGAATAAACTCTGTAGTAATCTTCTTAATACGAGCCTTATTCCTCTGGCTTATCTGTTCTATGTTAGGTCTTCCATTCTTTTGGTCAATATTTCTGCCTTCACTTTGAAGCCTTCCAGCTTGGTATGGCCCCGGTCTACATGGCATTTCTCCGTTTCATGGGCGACGAAGCTGAGGCTAGGAACTATAGCTACAGCCTTGAGGTTGGAGCAAACGGCCGGAAACTTACATGGGAAGGTACCCCACGTAGCATCCGTGATAGTCACCGGAAAGTCAGGGACAGTCATGATGGTTTGATTATCCAACGGAACATGGCACTTTTCTTCTCCGGTGGAGATAGGAAGGAGCTAAAGCTGAGGGTTACCGGAAGGGTATGGAAGGAACAACAAAATCCCGATGCCGGTCCGTGCATACAAAACTTTAGTTGAATCGATTATTGCCAACTTCTTGATTTGTTCGAACGGTTTTCAGTTGTGTTCCGTTTCTGCGAACCCCTTCTGGCATGTTGAATGGATGGAAAGTTTTCAGTGAAGTGTGTAATAGACATGATTTTCTTCCATAACCTTCCCGTTTGCAATCTTTGATTATTATAATTAACTGATTCCTCGAATAAAATTGTCGTTTGTTCATTTATCTTTTTATGCGTATAATTATTATTTTCTTCTTAAAAGACGTGTTCATTTGGATAATCAAAGGTTAATTCGAATATCAATTATCATTGGTTATTATTCTCTTTTTAAAAAATAACGATAATTATGTTATAAAATGTATAAAACTATCTGTAAATTAAAAAGAAAATCTATAGTAAAAAACATAAGAAAACATAACAGAGGCAATAGGGAGAAGAACCGACGAGACCAAAGGGTGAATCCGATCGGGATTAGAAACAAAAGAGCCACCAATCGGGAGCCTGCACTGCATGCCTTTTTGAGGGTTATTGGAACATCTCAGCGGTGAACGTGATGTAGCAAAGCGGCGAACAACAACAAACACCTTAAAATAGGAAGATGGGGAAGGCTGAAAAGCAAGGCAAGGTGGGCCGGAATTAGGCGGACGACCGGGCAACCGACAGGCACAAATTCACTCCGAGTAACACCTAACCAAACAGACGATGGGGCAAAAAAAACCCAAAAGAAAAAAATATGAACCATTCACCGAAGGCTGGAGACAAAACGTCGACATGAGTAGCCCTAAACCTACGACGAGTGCAACCACCCGAACGAACACTGAAGCGTCGTTTCATAAAAAAAATATTTTCTTCAAAAACTCGTTGCAAGGAGTGGAGAAGGGTCTTGAGGACAACACTATTTCGTCGAGAGGGTCTATTGACCCAACAAAAGTGAAAAAAACTTATTTTATCAGACGAGAATTCAATCAGCTCACTGACAATTAATGACCGGTAAAGAAATGATGTGAGAGCTAAAATTTTCTTTTAAAAAAAAATTCTTTTAGAAAGAAAGGAGTTAGTAAATAAAAAGACTAATCACTTTTTTTTTCTTTTAGTGTACTTAAAGGGATGATAGTGGTGTAAAATTTTTTCTTTATTAAATTTAACATTTCCCCCAAACTACTTCATTTTGTTTATTTATTGTACAATTTTAGTTTGTCTTATGACATAATTTTTGTTTATTTCTATACTACGTTCATGTAGTGATCATTACAGTGTACTCTCTGATCTGAAAAGGTTGACGATTTAATACTTAGATTCTTTTTACAATAATTTGTCGATGCAATCAAAATCGTTAGCAGAGTAATCTGTAAGATTAATTTTTAGATCTCTTTTGTGGTAGATTGATTTCCATAATGATTGTTGCGAACATTTCTACAACGACAACCATTGGTAATGTGCTTGCCCCTTGGCACTTATTCTTTGTTTCGTTTACTTGGCAGGTCTGAAAAAGGTGCAATGAATTTTATTTTATGGATTCATGTTTGTCGTTGGCTGATGTCTATCGTATCGGCCTCGTATGGGCATCGCATTATGGAGGGCAAGAGCATCCCTCTCGTCTTTTGAGTGATTTTGTATCTGTTGATCTAGCATGGCAGCCGCCTCTTCAAGGTTGGTTCTGTTTGAATACAGACGCAGCGGTTTCAAGCGCAACAAACCTAGGCACCATTGGTGGTGTAATTCGCAACTCAGCGGGTGAATGGGTTATAGGTTATACCAAGCAAGCCGGGTATGTGACTTCACTACATGCTGAATTAGGGAGCATTTTTGTTGGTTTGCAGGTTGCTTGGTCTATCGATGTTGAACGTCTTCAGATTCAATCGGACTGCAAGCAAGCTATTTGAATACAGACGCAGCGGTTTCGAGCGCAACAAACCTAGGCACCATTGGTGGTGTAATTCGCAACTCAGCGGGTGAATGGGTTATAGGTTATACCAAGCAAGTCGTGTATGTGACTTTACTACAGGCTGAATTAGGGAGCATTTTTGTTGGTTTGCATGTTGCTTGGTCTATCGGTGCTGAACGTCTTCAGATTCAATCGGACTGCAAGCAAGCTGTTAATTTTGTGCTTTCTGTTTTCATGTCTCGTACCTCCTCGCTTGTTAGTGCTATTAACAACTTGTGCAATCGAGCTTGGAACAATGAATTCATTTGGATCCCTCGTGAGTGCAATCAAGTGGCCGATGCAGTGTCGAAGGTTGCAACCTCTACGCCTTACCAACTTCAATTACTTTCGCAAGCCCTTACAACCATTCAATCTTTGCTCAAGCGTGATATTAATGGACCTCCTTATGTTCGTGGCGAGCGTATATAGTTCTTATATTTAGGACTCATTTCAATTAAAAAATGATTTTTTCTTAACATCCTGAGTTATATGTTTTAATATTTTTTATGATTTGAGTGTATTGTATTTATTATATCTTTCTTTATATTTAATAAAAATCTAATTTTTTGTGCTCGTTAAAAAACAATAAATATTATACTGAAAGATGTACTTTTTTTCCTCCGATTATAGCTGTTTATATTGGTTCTGGACAAACTCTAACAATTAACATTTCCATGATTTCTGAATGGTTTATCCCTCAAATTTATAGCTTTTATCAACTCAATATCTAATGGAAAGAGGTACATTCTAATGGAATAACTCTTTGAGTTTTCATACTAATATGTAATTAATATTGAATGTTAAATTTGTAATATTTTTTATATTTATTTTACTATTCATGCTCATATAACCAAAATCTTTTATCGAAGACCAAAATTAAATTTTGTACATCTGTCATGCGGACTTCCACTACATAGTGATATTATTTCAATTGTCATTATAGCGCTTTGTTGCGCTATAAAACCAAAATTAAGTTCAAAATTAAAAATAAAACAAAAAATAAAAATGCGGAAGGAAAGCATGATCATGTACTTTGAATTCATGTTCGTCAGTGGTGGACTTGATTATCACAGCACCATGGGAGAATGGCTTTACTACCTCGAATGGTCCAAACCACCTGATCTCAATTTTCTTGGGAAGAGTTTCAGTCAATAATTGAAGAGTAGTACTAATTGCTCGGGCAAGAATTGTCGCGGCAATAACTTCTTGTCATGCCAAAGCTTTGTTTTCTCCTTGTATATTCTTGCATTGTCGTAAGCTAAGGCACGGAATTCTTCTATCTCATTAAGGTCCAGCAAACGTTTTTGTCCAGTACTCTCCCAATCCATGTTCATGGTTTTGATAGCCCAATATGCTTTATGCTCGATCTCTACCGGTAAGTGGCAATTTTTTCCATAGACAAGTCGGAAAGGAGACATACCTAAAGGTGTTTTGAATGCAGTGCGGTATGCCCAAAGTGCATCATCGAGTTTCAATGACCAATCCTTTCGAGAGGGATTTACCAATTTTTCAAGGATACCCTTTAATTCTCGGTTTGAAATTCCAGCTTGCCCTTTTGTTTGTGGGTGATATGCATGACAGCTTTGTGTGTCACACTAAAACGTTGCAACATCTTGGAAATGATTTTGTTATCAAAGTGCTTTCCTTCATCACTGATGATTGCCCTCGGCATTCCAAACCGTGTAAATATATTTTTTTGTAGAAATATCTACACAATTTTTGATTCGTTCCTGGGAGTTGCAATTGCTTCGAACCATTTAGACATATAGTCGACGGCAAGTAAGATGCAGAGGTTTCCACATGAAGAAGGAAAAGGCCCTATGAAACCAATCCCTCATACATCGAATAACTCCACTTCAGGAATGTTCTGTAGTGGCATCTCATGTCGCCTAGAGATATTTGACAATAGTCACATCGTTTGTAAAATTCTTGGGCATCCTTGTAGAGTGTGGGCCAATACAAACCAGATTGTAAAACTTTGGCCGCAGTGCGAGTGCCTCCAAATGGCCTTCGTATGGTGAATCATGGCATTGTCTGAGCACGTTTTGTTGTTCTTTGTCGGGAACACATCGTCGTATAACCTGATATGTACATTATTTAAACAAAAGAGGCTTGTCCCAATGATAATACTTAGCATCATGCTAGAACCGCTTCTTTCCTTGGTGAGTAAGGCCATAAGGTAAAATACCACTAACTAGAAAATTGACTAAATCTGTATACCATGGTATAAACGAGGCTTCAGGTCTTGTCGTGGCATGTGCAATTAGCATTGCTGAGGCATGCGCTATTGGAGTTGCTGAGGCATCATGACTTGCCGAGGCAACTAGCATCTGCTCATCTAGGAATGCATCGTATATCTCTATCTCCATTTCCTCCTCTCTGTTACGTTCTAAGAGTGACAAGTGATTGGCAACTTGATTCTCTGTCCCTTTCTTGTCCTTAATTTCAATGTCAAACTCTTGTAATAGTAATATCCAATGAATCAAACAAGATTTGAGATCTTTCTTAGCAAAAAGGTACTTAATTGCTGAGTGGTCAGTGTGAACAATTACCTTAGTCCCGATCAAGTAGGAGTGAAATTTGTCAAAAGCAAAAACCACTGGTAGTAACTCTTTTTTCCGTAGTGGTGTAGTTCAATTGGGCACCATTAAGAGTTTTACTAGCGTAGTATATTACATGGAAGATTTTACATGTTCATTGGCCTAGAACTACTCCTACTGCAAAATCACTTGCGTCACACATGATCTTGAAAGGTAATGTCTAATCGGGTGGAACGACTGTAGGTGCTGAGACAAGTTTTTCCTTTAGGGTTTTGAATGCTTGGGCGCAAGAATCATCAAAATTGAAGGCATTATCCTATTCAAGCAAGCTACACAAGGGTTTAGTAATTTTAGAAAAATTATGTATAAACCTTCTGTAAAAACATGCATGTTCGAGGAAGCTTCGAATTCCCTTGACTAAATTTGGTGGGGGTAATTTTTCAATCACTTCCACCTTGGCTCTATCAACATCAACGCCTTTAGATGAAATCTTATGGTCGAGCACAATTCCTTCGTTCACCATAAAATGACATTTCTCCCAATTAAGCACTAGATCAGATTATTCACATCTTGTCAGCAGCTTTTCCAAATTGCCAAGGCAATTGTCGAAATCATCCCCAAACACCGAGAAATTGTCCATGAAAATCTCAAGGAAGTCTTCAACCATGTCGGAAAAAATTGCCATCATGCATCTTTAGAAAGTTGTTAGGGCATTACATAATCCGAACGACATCCTTCAAAAGGCATAAGTGTTGTATGAGCATGTGAATATAGTCTTTTCCTAGTCATCTAATGCTATGGCAATTGGTTGTAACCTGAGTAACAATAAAAAAACAATAAAAGGGTTTCCCTGCAAGACGGTCAAGCATTTGATCAATAAAGTGTAAAGGAAAGTGATCTTTCCTAGTAGCTTTATTCAACTTACGGTAATCCATGCAAACCCTCCAACCGGTCACAGTCCTGGTTGGAATAAGTTCATTGTGTTCATTACTTACCACGATTATACCTCCCCTTTTCGGTACATATTGTACCGGACTTACCCATATACTGTCGAAGATAAGATAGATGATACCGGCATCTAGCCACTTGATTTCTTTCCTCACGACTTCCTTCATAACACTGTTAAGTCTTCTTTGTGCCTCAATCGTCGGTTTATGATCATCTGTCAAAAGGATTTTGTGCATACATATCGCCGAACTAATTATCTTCAAGTTGGCAGTTGTCCACCCTATTGCCTTTTTGTGCAGTGTTAGCATGTCAATTAACCTCTTTTCTTGTTCAAGTTGCAACTTAGAAGAAATAATTATGGGCAATATGTTTTCGGTTCCCAAATAAACATATTTCAATTGCCCTGACAATGGTTTTAACTCAAGAATAGGAGGTTGTTCAATTGATGGTTTTTCGAGTTTACCTTCCTTACATGAGTAATCCAATGGTTCAAAGTATGTACATGGTCGGCTTACTATCCAGTTTGCCTCGTCTTGCTCTTCGTCGATCGATTCTTCAAATTCCTCATGCTCCTCTGGTTCGGCAATAAAATTGTCGAGGCATGCGCACTTTGAGTTGCCGAGGCAACTCTCTTCCATGTCAAAATCAAACTCTGTCGTGGCATAGATGAGTTGACATTCTTCTGGATCATCGACATGTTTTAGGGTGTTCAACACGTTAAGTTTTACTTGTTGGTCATTCATCCTCATTGTGAGTTCTCTCTTTTCGACATCGATCAAGGTTCTTCTCGTTGCTAAGAAGGGTCTCTCGAGGATAATGGGTGCGTGCTCATCTGCTTCACAATCCAAAACAATAAGGTCAGCGGGAAAAATAAATTTATCATCTCTTACCAATATATCCTCGATTTTTCCCTCTAGATGCACATAAGATTTGTCCGTAAGTTTCAGCATCACAGTTGTAGGCCTCGCCTTCCCTATGCCTAATTGTTGGAAGACGGATTTCGGCATAAGGTTTATGCTTGCTCCAAGATCGCATAACGCCTTCCCGATATAGTGATTTTCGATTGCACATGGTATTAGTAAAACTGTCGGGATCTTAAGCTTGGGTGGCATTCGGTTATGTAGCATTGCCATGCATCCTTCTATCACAGCAACATTTTCGAATTCTCCTAACCTAGTCCTCTTAGAGACTATGTCTTTAAGGAACTTAGCATAATTCGACATTTGCTCAATTGCCTCAACCAATAGCAAGTTGATGTGAACTTGCTTTAAGATGTCGAGGAACTTCTTGAATTGGTACTCTTGCTTTTGTCGCTTCAACCTCTGTGGGAAAGGTGGTGGAAGTCGAATGTCCTCAATCTTTTCATTGGTTTGGAACTTGATTGATGGCATTACCGAGGCATCAGGTCTTGCCACAGCAAGAGAAGTTGATGTTGCTGAGGCATCTGTACTTATAGTTACCGAGGCATCATGACTTGCCTTAGCACTTTCCGATTCACCGGTTTTTCTAGAGGTTTGGTTGCTGGATTCTTCCTCCTAGATACGAGATTGCTTCTTTGGTTGTGTATTCTCCGTTAAATTGGTTTGAGCTTCCTTAAACTGTCGACCACTCCGAGTGATGATTGCTTTGCACTGCTCATAGTTAATTCCCCTTGCGACCTCAGTATCGTTGGGTAAACCTCCTTGTGGTCTTGTATTCAAATTTTGGGCAAACTGCCCAACTTGAGTCTCCAATAACTTCAGGGCTGCCTTCTGATTTTGCAATCTCATCTCAGTCATGTTAATAAAAACGACAGTCCTTTTCATGAAGCTACTATTCTCAAACATATAAGATTCAGTTTTTAACATGAAAGTATTAAGAGAGTTTTCTAAAGAACTAGATGGGGTTGATTGTTTTTACGACATCGGTTGCTGAGACATCTGTTGTCGAGGCATGTTCTGTTGGAATTCAAATGCTTGCGAATTCTGATTGTTCTGATTGAGGGCATTGTTGGGATTGCCCCATGAGAAATTTGGATGCTTCCTCCAGGCTGGATTGTAGGTGTTGGACATCACGTTATTGTTCCAGTTGTAGTTTCCAACATAAAAACTAGACTCTGGGTTCTGTGGATACTTAGAAGACTCATGGTTACCGTTGCATAAATCACAAAAGAAACCTACTACCTTGACCTTTTGTGTGTTTCTTAGTTGTCGCATGTTCTTAACCAAATTGGTTAAGATAGCAAATTGCGTGAGAATTGTATCTAATGACTCAAGCGTGTTTATCGTGGCATGGTGTCTGACTCCTCCTCTTCTGGTAGTTGGGAACTGATAATCATTTTAGCAAGCCTGTTCGAAATCTCCATTGCTTCTTTTGGTGGCTTGCTAGGAGTATGCCATTTGCCAATTGCAAATCTCCAAGAAAGATTTGAGAAGTTGTATGGCATCTTCAGTTGCCGATCCGCCAAATTGACTGATTGTATTGATCATATTGAACATTATTGGCTTTAATTCGAAGTGGACAACTTCAATTTTAGGTGTGACAACTCCTAGGTTTAGGCCGTTGAGATCTTCCTCTAAATAGTCTCGAACGGTTCGGTTCCTTGCTTGAGTAAGTTGAGCTGGTAGAATTGCTCCACCTCCTGCCGTAGCAACCTGATTGTCGTTGGCATTGTTATTGCCGACTTGATCTGTCATTGCTACTCTCAGTCTTTTTCTGAGTCTCTGGCAGGTACGTTCAATTTTTGGATTAAGGGGGATATTCTGGAGTTGTCGGGTTTGCCCTGGTCATACATCAATGCAAAACCAAATTTTGTTAACCCTTTAAAAACTGAACAATAAAAATTAAAAATAAATAAAAGTGCAAGAAAATAAAAACAAAGTCACTATTGTCAATTTCCGGCAACGTCGCCAAAAACTTGTTGTGCGAAATAAATGCTTCGCAGTTAGTGCAAGTGTACACGTCGCAAGTTATAGTATAGAAAGATATCGTCTCCACATGGATTGGTGTTACTTCAAGAATTTAACTTCTCACACTATAAAATAAAAACACAAATTGGTGATTGTAGGAGTTCTAACTAACAAGTAAAATAAAGTAGCAAAAAAATAAAAAGAAGATGTAATAAAGTAAGAGAGAATAGGTCGGGTTATCGTGAGTTTGATGAGTGATATTTGAATGGATCGTCTTGGTAAATGAGTCCAACAACAACTCAGTTGTCGTGGCAACTAGCACAGTTTAGGTTGCCCGTGCAACTGGGCGGCAACCTTCAAGGTTTGGCAGAGCGTTCTTCAATGGTTCCTTCTTATCCTTAAGTCAAAACTCTAGTTAATTGTGCATGCCTTGATAATACATCCCTGCGTGAATCAGGGGTTAACAATAATCGATCTTGCGCTCTTCTTAGCCATTGAAATCCTAACTTATTCCTAAGTCGGATTAGTCTTCACCATTGCTTGATCGAATAAAGACCATGTTCATTCGTTGCTTGAATCTAACTCTCCCGATATTAGATAAATAGATGATTCACGAGATTCTCTCTCAATTCACTCGCAAACAAGATTAAAACTAAAAATGAACAAACCTTGAATTAAAAGTGCAAACTCTATTACCTAAACAAAATCTAATCATTTCTCACAACTACAAAACATAATAACCCTAGCCAAATAGAGTTAGTTCATGGCTAGGTTCCAAAGAAACACAAAACAAAGTTTTCATAACATAAACCTAATCGAAACAAGAAGGAAAAGATGAAGAAGTCGAGCAACCTCTTGGATTTCTCTCTTCAATCGAACATGTGGAGACTTGCGGCTTGGCCTTTCTTAAATAAGAGATGGCTAGGTCTTTCTTGAGAAGGAAGTTAAGTTATAATTAAATACCTAAAAGAGATAAATCTCTTTTATTCAATTCCTCCTAGATCTTCTTCTAAACTTTTGAGATTAAATCTCTCTTTAACCTCTTCATGGAATTTCAACTTCCTTAGGATTTATCTTTCCTCCACGTCATATTGAATTTATCCAGTCATCAATTTCGGCTGCCACATCAGCTTATCCTTTCTTGTCGGTGGTTTCCTTGGCAACTGGTTCGGTATATCCTTCATGCATTGCTCCGGTAACTGATTCGGCATATCCTCACTGCATTGCTCTAACAACTAATCATGCACACATAAAAACAACTACTGGTAGCACATTTTTTTTCACAAAATTAATCAATATATAAAATCAAGCATGACTACCAAGAAAACAATGCAATCATACATGAATGGCTAATAATGCAACTAATATAAACTTAAGTCCAGCAATAATATGAGTAAAAAGAGTGATAAAAAATAGTACTTTTGGACACTTAACAAACACAAATGTTTGGACTATAAAAAAATACTAAAGTCTATTGTAAAGGGCATGAAATAGCATAAATAACATATACAATAATATTTCAATTGTTGTAACAAATAAACAATATAAAAAAACTAAAAAAAATAACAACGAAAAAACAACCTTTTAAAAAAATAAGAACAAATACCAATAAAATCTAAATAACATACAGAGGATTGAAAAGAAAAAAACAAATTTTAGAAAGAAGACTTAATGGCAGGTAACAGTAAAAAAAACTAATAAATATAAATATATATATATATAGATAATCTGCTTGAATTCAGATATATCACCTTACATTAATATATTTTTACACATTAATCAGACAGCTTTATTGATAAATAAAATAAAATTAATAAACTAACAGAAGTTTTAAAACATTAAAAAAAATCGTAAATTTAAAAAGAAAAAACAAGCACTGCACCATTCAGATCAAACACTTCCTCTTTGCACCAAAGTAAATCTCTACGATCAATTGTAGAAGGTCCTTGGGGAGTTTTCAAAACATGAACTAGATAAAATCTCTAAAATTGACAATAACTTTCCACGCCTATTATAAAAAACAACAATTTACTATAGATTGCATCGGCAAACAATTCAAAAAATTCACGTAACCACCGACAAATACAAATAAAAAACAAGCGATGTGAGAACACTATAAATCTACAAAAACAACCATAAAAACGTGCCATAAGATAATAACTATTTAAAATAATAGTAAAATAATATTTTTTAAATAAATAAATAATAATAATACTGATTATACCTCACCAAACAAAGTTACTCAAACTCGTCCAGCTTAATTGATGCTACTTTACATTATCGAAATAATATTGTATTATTATTTACAAACCCAACGCACCAAAAAAGTAAGAAAATTCCATCTGTATCCCCGCCGTGTGCTCAACGCCTCCTATTATATAAGTAATCCCTAAGGAGACTGTCTAACACCTGATAAAAACCTCAACACTCTGCCGCATCTCAACTCACCTGAGTCAAATCATGGCAATAATCTCCGAGTTCCAAGAAGAAGAGGCGAAACCCTCGACTTCTTCATCTCCGCCGCCGGCGAAAGCGGTGCCGTTTAATGCGAAATTGGATCCGTCCGATCCAGTTGGGTTTTTGAACAAAGTCTTCGATTTTCTGGCCAAAGAGAGTGATTTTCTTCGGAAAGAGAATGTTGATAATGAGATTGCAGCTATTGTGAGAGTTGCGAAGGAGAAGAGCAAGAAGAAGGCTGAAGAGGCGGCTCCGAAGGTGGAGATAAAGGAGGAAATGAAGAAAAAGAAGGATGTCAAGGAGGAAGTGAAGAAGGAGCCAATGGAGGTCGATAAAAAGGAAGAGAATAGCTCTGGTTTTAAAGGTTCGAATTTCTTAATTTTTCTCATTATTATTTTAAATTTTTTACAAGCCAGTCTGACTTATGGAAATTTGGGTCTCTTTAAAAATATATTAATCTGAGGTCCGCATTGCTAAATGTTTGATTCTTTGTGTTTTGAACTTTAGACGAAAAGGATGTAAAGGATTAAGATGGTAATCACTTACTAGTTTTTTTAGGGTTTTGATTTGTGTTTATAGCACGGTTTGCTTGTTTATAGCATGATTTCCTTAACGAGTTTCACGGAAAAAATAAGTTAATAGGTGTCCCTGGTGTGAGGGCTTTTGAATGTTTATTTTGTTCTGTAGAGAAGACATGGAAACATGTCTGAGTAGGATTCTTTTGTCCCAGTATGTTTCGGACTTTGGTTGAAGCAGGGGAGGTTTGATTGCATAAGCTTAATGATAGTCTTGGTGTAAGTTGGATTTGATTCCGTTGTCCCTGAGCTTGCATTCACCTGCAACTTAAAGACATTTTCTTAGAAATGTGAGAGTGAAGGATTTAATTAGAAACGATCTTTTAGAAATTGAGGGAGGTAAGAAACAAATGTTGTACTTTGATCAATCATCCATTGAACTAATCTGGAACTTCCCATAAATTCTTCTAGTATTGGATGTTTTAGACAGTGCTAGATTTCACAAATTGCTTTTTGTATGTTGAATTGAATGTTCTCTCTCTCTCTCTCTTTCCCCCATCTTTTTTGTTTGCTTTTTAGCTAATTTAGATGTGCATTCTCACAATTGGGGCAATGTGTTGAGTTGATGGTTTAACACAATGGTAGGTGTAGATGGTATGATTTTATTACAACGGATTATGCTTGTTAATTCCATAGTTGCCTACAAAGATCTACACCCTGTTGGAATGCCTGTAATAAAGGGACTTCTTTACTACTTTTGGGTGTATGGGTGTCTTCTTTTTTATTGGTTAGGGGGATGGGAAAGGTTTAGGATTAAGTTGGGGTTAACATATGATCAAGTTTTGCATGGAAGATTTTGAATTTGGTATTCTTGGAAGCATGTGAAAATGTAACTCAAAGATTAGTTAGGTTACTCACTATATTATTTATATTTTATACTTTTCTAAATGTTTGGACAGCTCCAAACAAAGGCAATGGTCTTGATCTGGAGAAATATTCTTGGACACAGACCCTGCAAGAGGTCACTGTTAATGTTCCAGTTCCCAGTGGAACAAAATCAAGGTTTGTTGTATGTGAGATAAAGAAGAATTATTTCAAAGTTGGACTCAAGGGCCAGCCTCCTATTATTGATGTGAGTTAGTCCGTGTGCTTTTTGAGCAAGTCTTAATTGGTTTACATCAGAGTCACATGCTTCTTTTTATTTTCAGGGGGAGCTTTTCCAAGCTGTCAAACCCGATGATTGTTACTGGAGCATAGGTATGTTATCTCAAAGAAAATGTGACTCGCATACTGCAAGTTGAACTTTATTTGTACTTTTCTTTTTCCCCTTCAGCTGGAGTTTACAACTTTGCAATTACTATTAGTTTTGCAAGTATTTCAACAATATATGTTTTTCGGACTTTATTCTGAGTGTTGTATGTGATTATGTATCTGACATGAGTATATTCAATTTTTTCCATATGTTTTGGGTGCCTTTGGATGGTCTTAACTCTTATCTCCATGCCCATATCCGAAATATGTCCTATGCAGGGACTAGACATAGATGCTTAAAAAAATTAAGTGTAGGAGGAAATATATTTAAATTCCAACCTAGTAATTCTTTACTTGTATATGAAATCAATTTCATAGGTGGTTACTTGAACTTCATACATAAATCCTTTTGACTCTCTTTTACTTTGTCAAGAGAAAAGTTGATGATCTGCTTGAACTTTACTACATTGCTTTTGTAAATGTGCAATTTCATTTTCTTTTTTTCTCTTAATCTTTATGTAATATCTTTCCATTCTTGATCGAATTGTTATACCGGATTTTATTATTGTTGTTAGAATTGTCTATATAATAATCATAATTCCATTTAAGACTACTTTTTAGTGGAAATGAAGTAATAATACCTCATTCAATTCTGCATTGTTCTCTTTTATCGGTGGTTTAAAATCTTCCCACACTTATTGTAGAGGATGGTTGTGCACTGTCGATCCTTTTGACCAAGCACAACCAAATGGAGTGGTGGAAATCATTGGTAAAAGGAGATCCTGAAATTGACACTCAGAAAGTCGAACCAGAGAACAGCAAACTATCTGATTTGGATCCCGAAACACGACAAACCGTAGAGAAGATGATGGTAACTAGTTCTGCCTTTTCTATTATGTTATGCTTTTGGATGGTTTTTATCTGCCAAAGGAAGACTTTGTAAACTTTGGATTTGTCATAAATCATGGTTGGTACATGTCACAAAAATTGTGGTCTTTGTTGCAGTTCGACCAGAGACAGAAGGCCATGGGACTTCCAACCAGTGATGAGCTTCAAAAGCAAGAAATTATGAAGAAATTCATGTCTGAGGTAACTATTGCATTTGCAACCGGCTTTTATTATTCCGCATATGGAGCTTTAGCTGATAATATTTGCTCAAATAATTTTTTTGGTATTTCTGCAGCATCCTGAGATGGATTTTTCAAAGGCAAAGCTCATGTAAAACATGGGAGTGCATCTTAGTTTTTATTTTTGTTTTTTCCGCAGAAATAGGAATGAACATTGTTCATAGTTTTGGATATTTACGAGCTTTTTAGACATCAGCTTTTGTTAGACTTGAATTTAGAGTAATTCAAGAGTTTAGCTGCCCTATAATATGAATGCATGTGTGAATGTGGATGTTTACATTCTACAACAATCAAAGCAAGTTGAAGTAGGAAAAAAAATTATATAAAAAAATACTTGATGTTTACTTTTGCACTGTAATATGATGGTCATTAAAGTCGGACTAGTTCAAAAATATAATTCCTTATTAAGGTGTTATCGGTTTGATTCGGGTGAGTTTATTTTTGGGTTTTGACCTTTTATTTTCATTTTGACAAAATAATTTTGTTTTTATATTATTATTTGATAAAATCTCGAAGTTAATATTAAAAAAAGGCTAAATTTTCACTATCTTGAAATATCAAATATTTGTTTTTACATTAGAACAAAATATGAAATAAACGATTTCAATATTTTTATACCTGTAAGCTATAAACTATAGGAACAATTTGGTTGGGTGTTCAAAATTTTCAATTTCTTTGCTCAGCCCCCTTGTCTACCACATAAGCTACACTTTTTATTAATACTCGTGTGTTCGCCTTTGCCTTGTGAAACTTATAAGATCCAATGGAGAGTTCGATGAAAGGTCCTCGGTCGAATACCCCAGTCCTAACTTCGTCCTTGGCGGCATCACAAACAGGCAAGGGTCCAATAAATAAATTGTAGTAACATTTTAGCCCCTAAAATTTATTTATTGGCAATTATAAAATTAATATTACATTTTAGCCCCTAAAATTTAAATTCGATTTCAGTTAATTCAAAAGTCCCCAGCCTTTGAAGAAAGAATCTATCCACTTCCGTCTTGTTTCATCATCAAGTGCGTAGCTTGACCCTCAGGTGAGATACTTAATCTTGAATCCGGATTTGTCGAGAACCATTTCGAACTGGCGGCAGCAGTCATCCAGCGGTTCATTAGGGTATAACCACTATGTGCCATTAGGAGTGTTAAAAAAGTGCAATAATGGAGTCTTGCTTTGAATTGTTTTATAAAATCTTTACAAAGCATAAGATATTACTTAACCATCAAAGGTTGGATCAGTTAAAATATGCCAATTCTTGCGTGTTATAGTAATTAGTATGCCCACCTGCCGTGGCGTAAAACAGTTCAGCGCTCGTATTCACTAGGTCTTGTCCAAATGGAACTTCCAGGTAATAGTGGATTCTTTAATTGTTTCTTGGATGCTGCTAGTTTAGTTCAGCTAGAAAATCGAATCAATGTCTTAATATTTAATAAACTATTCCAACCTCCATCCCTCAGGGTTGCCACAAAGCATTAATCATACATGATCAAGGAAAACGTAACCGGTCATGAAAATACACACCGTGTCCACAGGCATGCGAAACGCAGAACACTCGGCTTCTCAACACAAGCATCTTAAATAAGTCCCTGCCGCTGCAGATCGGTATATGTCTTCTTGTTATAGATGTTACCCTCTTTATCTTCGTATTCTTCTTCAAGATCAGGGCGCCACTTGTTCACTCCTTGCCGTTCTCGTATCTTCTCCCACAGTTCTTGTGCTTCCTGCAAGTTTTGAATTTTATGCTTACAGGTTGATAATTGAGCTAAGATACTAAAAAGACCCTTTAACACTTTACTTATAGATGTATACTTTTTTTATACCCAAACAAACACTTAAAATTTAATTCGTACGCAAATAAGCCCTAATATTTAACTCGTATCATGTAAAGAAATAAACTCTTAACATTACATTTGAATTAAGAACTAATTCAAGTACAAACCAAAGATAAGGGCTTATTTAACAAAAACAAAATAGTTCAACTTGTTGCTGCCATCTCACCATTAACATTGCCATCAGTGTTTAGTAAGGCACATATGCTAAAAGATTTGTTTGCTTAATGATAATACAATAGCGAACACCAATGGCAATGGCACGTGAACTCAATCATGACAAAAACACAGGCAGGCTGATGAAGCAGAAAGAAATATAAATTGTTGCACGATATCTGAAAAGAAAATATCAGATACCTGAATATTGGTGATTTCATTGAAGTTCTTGGTGTTAGGAATACCAAGGCATCGCATGCCATGCTGATGCCGCCATTCTTTGAAATGCCTCTCGAAAGCACGTCGGCCCCAGTAGCTATAATTCCCACAAATCTCGCACTTAAATTCCTGAAGAATAAGAAGAAACAGGGAGAGAGCTACATGAGATCCTGTGACTTGGAAATAAAGAACTAAACAATCAAAGAGCGAGGAAAAATACAAAAGTCCTAGTGCAACCACACCATCCTCAACTTATCCCACAACACACTAGGTTTGATTTGTATCGAGCGAGCTCAATTAGGTTTGATTAGGCTTGTTTTATCTAAATAAATAAATAAAAGATTCCCATGCTTAATTTCAAGCTTGATTATTTATGCTCGAGTTTGTGGTCTCTCTATATTTTTAAAAAATAGAAAACATCAACCATTTATTAGAATTAGTTGTAAAACATCAAGGAAAATAGACCTATGGATTTAAGAAAACAAAACAATAAAAAGAGGCGAGTGTTACATTCATCCGAGCAATCACTGCTTCTTGTTTAGTAATCTGTAAGTTGATGCACATGCAAACGTTCACTTCAAGTATAAAATTAGAAATTACCTGACCAAGACCATGAAGTTTGTAAAGCCAGTAAGGTATAGGCTTCCCATCCCAACCCATTGGCAATTTAAGAGGATTATAGATCTGTTGATCTTCATCATCACTTTCAGTGTCAACTTGTGTCTCTTCCTATTACAAAGCAACAAGTTATTGTCAGAAAACCACAGCAAGCAGAATTTAAAGATACCTAAGATTTTAGAGAAAATGTTTCTGCTATTGTTCACTATTTTTTCAGCAATACAGGGACTGACAGAAGGCACTGGTTAACCGTGACATTTGACCAAATGCGCTAGTTATAATCGAAGTCCATGGTAGAGGGAAAAACCAAAGAATGTAATCAGTTAATTCAATCAAAAATATCTCATCCCCTCTATTTGTTTCGCCTGACATATAGTCATAGGAATTGTGTAAAATTCTTAATTTCTACCATTTAAAACGGGCCCTTCTGATCTAAGTATGACACAGAAAGAATTTTACCCAGTTACACCCTGAAGCGAGGGTTGCAGACCAGAAACAGGATTGAAACTGGGTGGATTGCTTCATACAGCCCCCCACATTCAAAACTCTATTACATGGATTATAATCATACCAACACAACATAAGCAACGAAATTTTGGTATATTATTAGAAACACTTGAATGCCTGTACCACAAGATTAACTTACCTCTTCACGTTCCTGTTCCATTTCCTCATATGTCAATGCTTGCTTCTTTACCACATTTTCTTTTGTTTGTTCAATTGTCTGCAAAAGATCACAGAAATACAAGTTAAATACTACCCACTATAATTACCATATCTGGCAATACAAACAGCAGCAAAATGTACTTTTACAAAGGCTTCTCTCAGATTTCAAATTTTTTAACAAAGATAGTTGAGGGAAAAGGATGCAACCAACTAACCTTACTCAGTAAATCACAGAGTTTCTTCATCTTGGCCTCCATCAATGCAACATGTTTCAGACTGTTAATGTCTTGTGAAACTGCAGTGGACCCATTTTGTCGAGGTCCATGTGAGCCTTTTGCAAAATGTTTCTTGTCCAGCTTTTCCAAAGGCGTATGCTGCAAAAAATATATAGACATCGAATGTACATTGTGTGAATTTATTTGATATCACAGTACCAGAAAAACAAACAGCTACCATTAAACCAGTCCATAATAGTTATCCCATCAACATTTCGGAACATAACAACCTAGTTTTGTATTATTTCATAGCTGTATCAGGCTTTGAGCCCTATAACCTATTTTCTTTCCACATGACTTCAAATAATATATTCCTAATTCCTTTGAGCAAAATCTAGCAAGAAAGAGTCTGATATGCAGATTTCTCAAAAGTCATTTCAAATTTAAAAATAATGGTTATCCCAGTTTCCATCCTACATCTAATCACTAACAAAAGTACAACACTGGCAGAGAGAGAAAGAGCTATTAGCTTAGGTTACTTATATCAAGTGTTCAAGTTATACGAACTGCAAATCTGATATGCAGATTTCTCAAAAGTCATTTCAAATTTAAAAAAAAGGTTATCCCAGTTTCCATCCTACATCTAATCACTAACAAAAGTACAACACTGGCAGAGAGAGAAAGAGCTATTAGCTTAGGTTACTTATATCAAGTGTTCAAGTTATACGAACTGCAAATTTGGAAGATTTTTGGAAGGTAATATCCCCAAATACATGCCTAGATAAGCACTAGACATGGGTATTTCAAGAAAACTGAAAGGCTGGAGCACATGTTAGTATGTTACCTTGGTGAGGAAAAGTCTCTCTGCACGCTGCTGAACAGTACCACCAGTTTTTAGTCCTAATGCTGCTAATGCCTGTGAGGATAAATAGACAATATTAACTCATCATCAACTAAGCCAAAATTGTGGTAATTAAATTTTAATTTTTATGCTGTTAGCAAAGTACTTAAGTACATATCAAATGATTGCCTAAAAAAACACAAACAATAATGCATCTGGGTTCTGGCAATGTGACAATGTCCGTCATGCAATTGAGATAAAACCCAAATTACAGCAATTAAAACAGAAGAAAAACTACTCTGAGGTTTATTTCAGTCCAAAATTTATGTAAATGAGTTCCAAACCTAAACGTCCAAATTTATGTTTCCAAACATTACACAAACGAACACAAAAATCACAGCATAAAAATATATACCCTTCTCCACATGATCTTTTTAATTGTCAAATTAACTAATAAAATTGAAAACTAGCCAGCAAGATAAGATGTTTACAGTGACAAGATCAGAGAATGTAATAGCAACATGTTTCTTCATATTTCACTATTTAGTACGACTAGACCATGCATTTGCTTAAATTAAAAAGGGAAAACACACATTCCAAGCACTGAACTGAATAGGTTGGAGTGACTACAACAAAGCTAGCTAGTAATGATGACATAATCAAAGAGGACCAAAATTACCTCTTTTAACTTTTCGGGACCCACTTCCATCAAGTCTTCAACTGTGTCGTAATAATCAAGATCAATCACCGCATTCTGCGCAGGATCATCTTCATTTTCTTGACCTTGTTTCCCCCATCCTTGTACCTGGCCATTAGCCCACCGCTCCTCAAACTCAGCCTCAACCTATCACAAACCACCATAAAAGTATTTTAATGTATCAGAACCATTGTACTTCCTAAAAGAAGTTCCATCTTATATTTATATAGCTCAACGCAGGGACTCCTCATTCATGACAAGTTCTGTTTTCTTTTTTTCTAAAAAATATATAACCCCATGTTACAAATAGGTTCAAGTTTAGCGTGTCATTGCATACTTAAGGTTAAGAATCTCTTTTTTGGACAAAAGATATTCAGGTAACTTTCAAGTAAATAGTATGAACCTTGGAAAAGATTCTGTCAAGATCTTGCAGTGGTTCAGTCCTTTGAAAGAAGTAAATTAGATACTCCAACAAATTCTCCATGTACTCCCTGTATTGCCTACAGATAACAATATTTGCATACCCAGTATCAAAAGCATTCCAAAGAGGTAGAAAAGCAGAAAGAAATTAAACTGTGGGTAAATCAACTTATTTTAAGCAAGAATAAAAACAGAATTGAGGAAAAATTACCTTGTTGACTTCAGTTTCCAAGGGATATTGTGTGGCTGTGAAAAGACATCGAGGTAAGCTGAGTATTCGATTTTGGCTCCGAATTTGGAATTAATGTACTGATTGAACAATTCATGCAGGTCCAGATACCGACCAAAGGCTTCCTGAAAATGAATTGCTAACAAGTAAGAGCCGATGACAGAGAAAAAAAAGAGATAAAAATAGGAAGTTACTGAAACAAAATGTGCTTTCTATGGGGGGAGACCTCGCCGCTGAACTCAATGACTGGTTCTTCCTTAAGTAAAGCCTCATACTCTTCATTACCATCAACGACACGAGCAGTGGGGTGCTTTCTATGGTACTCACGAATCTGCATTTAAGTAACAATTACTTCACTAAAGGTCGATTTTGGATTCATTTACCCTCTTTTGCGAAAACAGTAATTGAAAAAAAAAATCAAAATAACTCAGACTTATTCATGCTTCGAAGAAGAAAAAAACAGGTTTTGTGTAAAATTGCAGGTTAGCATTTTCAATTCAGGGTTCAGAAAACAAAGCAAAAAAGTTACCTCCTTCAATCTATCATAAAAAGCGCTGAAGACGTTAATTCCAGTAGCTGTTTGGCCTCCGAGAGCCGCGATTTCATCTTTCCTAGCATTATCTTTATCTTCATATATCTCAACCTGAAGCCATTCAAAATATATACAAAAAATTAAATAAAGCTTCAATTGTAACTCAAATTTGCATAGGATAGGGAAGAATTACCAGCTTCTCGGTGGTGGCGATGATGGTGTCGATATTATTGCGGACGCGGTGGCTTTGATATAATCGGTCTTTGGAGGAAGGCGGATCACTTTGCAGGTCCTTCACAATGAGCCGCTCAAGCCGTTCCACATCTTCGTGAGCAGCCCGAGTCACCTCGAGTAGAGTCGACGACATCACGGCTTCCGGTTGGCTTAGCCGATTGAACAAGTCTAGGGTTTGGTTATCTCAGTCGATATTTGCAGTAGCAGAGGCGGGGGTTCTATTTTGCACAATGGGACGAAATTTGATTTCTCATTTCCCGTTTTTTACTCGTTTATGAAAGGCAACGGCGTCGTTTTAGCTTACCCTGGTTATTTTAGAATAAAAAATAAATCCAACCGTGAAAAATAAACCTAAAAGCTCCGCGTGTCTTTAAGGTGGACGAAGAAATTTGAATCTCGGATGAAAATTGAGACTATTTGTTAGGTTCTATCAAATTAAATTACCTAAATTGTATTAATAAACACTTAAAAATTTAGTATAGTTTATATTTGTTTTATGGTTTATGTTCATAATATGTGGCTTTTCCTTTTAATATTATCGTTTTTAAAATTCAAACCTAAGTTCTCTCTTTGGGAGAATGAACCCTTGAAATTTTTTAGCGTTAATCAAATTGAATTTTTTTAAATCATTAATTGAGCTAATCTAAATTTGATTAGTTTGATCGATTTTTAAATTAATTAATTTTTTTAATAATTATTTTATTTTTATTCAAAATAGCAATCCTGCAGCAATAAATTGAAAATTGTTTTTTAGATTTTTTTTTCCAGTTTCCATTTTTTTCTTTTTGGTGTAGTTTCATATTGAAATTAAAATATAAATATTAACTTTTAAGTATTGCATGTCATTAATAGCATTTAAGCTTAAAATTAAAAGATATATTAGTTATATATTAAAGTTGAATTGCCTAAATCGTGTTAACAAACATATAATTATTTTTTGATTGAAAGAGTGAATATCACCATGTGATTCTTAAAAACTCTCTTAAATCTAAATATGATAAAAAAATACACATGAAAATAATTACAAAATTTCTTAAATTTAAATGAAAGAAAAAAGTACACATAGAGATAAATACAATAGCTTATAAAAACAGTCCACTGCCGTAATAAGGAAACAAACAAGAGCTCTACCGCATTTTATCAATAAGCAAAAGCGACTCAACCTGAGAAGGAAGATAAGAATGGATGATCTCGCCCAAAGACATACCACGAGACATGCTAGCTAGTTTGTCTGCAACCATATTCTTCTCCCTTGGAACATGAGACACAATTACACTCCAAACCTGCGATAAGTCATCTTTTATCCTTTAAACCAAAGCACTACTCCCTAACGCTAAGGATGTACTATTTAGTATCGAGCCACCGTGATATTATCAACCTCAAGTTAATATATAATTTTTAATTGACTGAATATTTTTGAATAATTAATTATTTTAATTTAAGTTGAATTAATTTAGTCGATTTTCGAAATAACTGAAATTTTTAATAATTATTTTAGTTTTTATTTGAAATAACAAATTGAAAGTTGTTTTTATTTTTTTTATTTCCGGTCTTTTTTTCTTTTTTATTTAGTTTAATATTGAAATTATATATATATACATATGAGTAATTATGTCATGGGTCATTCCTGCCATGTCATCCATAAGACCAACCAATAAAAATTGCTCATATCATTCCATGTCATATTTTTACCAAGTGAATCTTCACTCATATTTATTGCAAATCAATTTTAAAAACAGTTTTTACCAAGTGAAGATTCACTTGGTAAAAATATGACATGAAAAAAATAATGAGGTGAGTAATTTTTATTAGTTGGTTCATAGATGACGTGTCAAAAATGATCCATGATATAATTTCTCATATATATATATATATATATATATATATATTAGAATTTACTAATTACAAATCATTGATAACATTTAAACTTAAAATCAAATAAACACACCAGAAAGTTAGAAAAGCATTATACTTTGCATAACCATTCAGCCCAAATAATAAATTCGACACCTCAACCAATTAAACATTAATTCAATTGAAATTGTTGTTGTTGTAACATCCAAATGATCGTGAAATCAAATGAAGTTAAGTACATTTGTCTCTAATTTAGGGGTTAAAAGAGTTATAGGTAATTTAGACGTTGTAATTTGTATATTCAAAAACAGCCGAACACACAACCATTATGTTTAAAGGACGGCATTAGCATATCATTTTAAAAATAGTTTAATTATATGACACTAATCTATTTCCGTCAACGAATTTTTACATGTATAATACATAAGTCTTCGTTAATTACAATAAAAATTAACTTTCAATAAAAATAATTACAATAAAAATTATGTAATACTTTTTAGTAATATAATATATTTTCTCAATCAATTCTAAATATACATACAGGGAGTGACAACTGACGATTTCGATTTTACATTTTTAATTCCGCCTTCAAGAGTTGCGGGGACAAAGTCAAATGATGGTATTGATATTAAGAACAAAATCAAAATTAGACAGTGAGAGGGGCGAAGTCACCTATATTCAAAATTAATAAGGGTATGTTTTAATTTGGGAGGAAAATATTCGAATTAACATAGACTAAAATTATCGAAATATTTTTTAATCAATTTCAAACAGACGGGTTAGGAGTCCTTCGTAACTTCTTGTGCCGAAATTTTGCCAAAATACACCCTAAACCTATAAACACATTCTCCAGCAAATGCAATCATTAACTTACTAAAGTCTCATGAGACTGCTGCCTAAATCTCTTTCTTCCTTCGTATCCTAAACTTTGTATCAACAATATTTGTAAGACAAGCGCAGGATTTTATGTTAAGAGAGGTAAATTTATAAAATTCGAAGAGGACGAATTTATAAAATTTTAAGGGAAGTAAAAATAGGTTTTCGGTAAAAAATACATAAAAAATTTATAAAGTATGAATTTTAAATTTTTTAGGGGAGGTGACTGCCCCCTCGAGCCCTCTCTGGATTCATCCATCCCTGAATATTTCTCCAAACATTAATTTATTATTTTTTTATTAATTAGAGAGATAATTGTATTCTCAAAACTAATGTTAATATTTGCATTCACAAAAATAAGTATGAACATCTTTAACCACTCAATCAATTAGTATATCTCATTTATCTACATCTTTAGTCGACTAGGACAAGTCTTGAAGGAGGCTACTAGTAATTCGGGCTGAATATCTTTAGTATTAAAATTGTATATATATAAGGCTAAACTATCCCACTAATCACCAAAGTAGTAGGGGTATTCTATTTTGGCCACCAAATTGAAAATCTTGTACATTTAGTCACCAACATTGCACCTATTTTCAATTTAGTCATGGGTCGTTAAATTGATAACGAATGAGCTAATATGTCAGTTTTTGGACAGAAGGTTTGATGGAATTAGTTTAATGTGTTCCGATTTGACGAACTTTGGACTCTCTAATAAGATTTTTTTAATGTGTTTGTGGAGTGTGTTTATGATGCATGATTTGTTGATTGGGATGCTAGTGGTTAAAATGCATGAAAATGGCTACTAAACGGGCCAAATGACATATTTTGTATTATGAATGATATTGAAGTTTGTTTGTAAAAAAAGGAATAAGATATGTTACACTTGTTGGAAGTGTTAAATGAACAAAACTGCTAAATTTGACAGTCCTTTAATGTTATACGTATTGTATGTTATTTTGAAACATATTTAAATATCTCAATAATGTTAGGATCTATCAAATGCAAAAGATAAAAAAAATGACATATTCAAATTGTTTTCTACAATATTTAAAAAAATATATCAACCTCTTGAGAGAAAAGATCAATTCCATGCACACAAAAAAGACCAATCCCTTTAGCCTTCATGCATGAGTTGGATTTTGAAAGCCTACCGGAAAACAAATGATCAATCACTCGAACCAAAGGATCGATTACTTGACTTGAAAACTTGAAAATGTGTTTTAAAATGCTTATTTAAGGACTGTGCGAGTTTGGTTTTGAATTGGGTTTTAAATAGGTTTTGATATTCTATGTAATTTGGTCCTAAGATTTCAAAGATGCAATTAAGAGACGATTTTAACTGAAAAAAAATGTGGATTTTCAACCGTATGATTGTAATGATATTAATTTCATATTTGAACTCAAACTTTAAGGTTTCAAATTGAGTATAAAAGTTATTAACCATTTTCAATTTACTCCTTAAAAACATTTTTTGTTACTCTCCCGGTTCCTAAAGGTTTTATACTAACTAATCCGAACCGGCCCACATAGTAACCTGATTTTGATGGGTGAGTCTCATTGTGAAGGCCTCGAACTCGAGACATGTTTAAGCGATATTAAACTGCTTACCACTTAGACTAACCCGTTAGTCTTTAAAACGTTTTTAAATTCACTAATTTTTTTGATAAAAAAATTCAGGGTGATTTTTAAATCTTTTTGTCTACAATTTTCCGTGTTGTCTTTTTACTATATGATGGTGGAACTAATTTTATATTTTTAGGATTTTTTTTGAAGGTTTGTTGTGTAATAATGAATATGCCCTTGGTGTTAGAATTTTATTTTGAGTAGACAAGCTTGTTTCATATGATTTGTTGTTAATAATTATATATGCTTTGCGATGAATATGATTTCTATGATGCTTGTTTGATATTTTAGAAACAAAAATATTGGTAGCATAAATTTAGATCACATTTTTTTCTTCTGAATCGACAATATTTCAGATTAAACTTAGACTATCCTAATAGAGTTTGAGATGTCATATGATGTTTAAATATGTTCGATTTTATTGTTTTCTTATATATTACATGGACAACCAAAGACGGGATTTGAGGTTAGGGGGCAAACTATAAATGTTTGAAATTGGAGGGGCAAATTTATAAATAAATTATTTTTAAAAAAAAATTAAGAGTAAATTACATAAATGAACACTATACTATGTGGTTGGACTCGATTTGACCACTATACTTCTAATTGCAGCAATTAAACCACTGAACTATTAAATAAAATTATGACCAAATTGATAAAATTTATAAATAGTGAGGACCAAATGTGAAATTATACCAAATTAATAAAATGTGTAAATAGCAGGACCAAATGAATTAAATTAGAAGTATAGTGATCAAATTAAATCTAAACCTATAATATAGTAGTCATTTATGTAGTTTACCCAAAAATTAAATATGTGACAAAGATGAAAAAAATTATTCAGATGTTGGGGGAGCGATTGCCCCTCCCCATCCTCCAAATATTCATGTCCCTCTTGACAACAATACTAATTAAACTACACTCAATCATCAAAATTAGTTTATATCTAACCCAACACGTTGAAAAAATAATACTCAAACTAAACCAAGCATATACACACTCAACAAAATTTTGAAGATAATAATATGATATAATTTGTAAAATTTTAAATTTAGTCCACATAATTACTTATGAATTCACATTTTATTTATTTATTAAATAATTATTTGATACACCAATAATATAATGTTTACTTTTCACAAGTCGTTTAATCCATCGTTATCATCAGTGTCTTTTTTTTTTATTAATAAAAGGGATACTGTGGCAGGCCTCATTAAAAACCTCCCTAACCTAAATGGAGGAAAATAGTACCCACCATAGTATTACAGAAACCCGGGATTAACCCGACAAATACACAGAAATCAAACTATAGGACTAGGTAACTCCTCATGTAAGAGCGCGATCACCGCATCCGACGGGGCACAAAAATAGCTTGCCTCATAACCACTCTAAGGACCCAATTTAGCAAGAACATCGGCAATGCGATTAGCATTCCGAGAAATATGACGAATCTCAAGCAAACCAACCTCTGTAAATAAACGACGAACAGAACCTAACAGAGACAACGGACCAATATCGTCTCGCTCCTTCTGTAGCAAACGAACCACCTCAAGACAATCCGACTCAACTATCAATGCCCCATCATTACATTCGAGCGCACATAGCAGACCCTCATGGATCGCCCATATTTCCGCCTCAAGGGCACTACATCGACCAATGAATTTCGAGAAGCCACGAATCCAATTACCCGCGGAATCACGAATACACCCCCACATGAAGCACGACCCCCGGATAGATCACATGCCCCATCTACGTTGATCTTCCACACATTCGCAGGCGGTGGAGACCACATCAAATGCTGACGCGTATCCACCATCGAAGCTCTCCCAGCACTGCTGTGCAACATAGCTCTTCCGCCCAGCAGCGCCCTAGTCGTCCCCTGCACCAAACGTCTAGCCTTCAGCACCACATCGTCCACGCTGGGACTTACACTGCCAAAAACAAAACCATTCCTTACCAACCATAGATGCCAAACAATGGCCCCAAACAGCAGCCCCCACTGCTCCTCGCCACTGCCAGGATTGTCTCGCACATTTCCGGTGATCCATTCCTCGATGGTAGATGTGAAAAACCAACGACGGTTAGCAGCTGGAATCAAACACAACCAAGTGCTCTTCGCCGTTGAACATTGACGAAAAACATGGTCGATCGTCTCGTCACTATGCTCGCACAACAAACATGCTGATGTGTCCGCAAGATGCCTCCGAGTCCGTTCACTATTAGTCAACACACGACCCTTGCACAACAGCCACAAGAACAAACGGATACGCTGAGGTCCCGGAAATCGCTGCAAACTTCACCAAAGATTATCCCCCGTTACTTCAAGCTCACCCCGTTTCGCCGCATAAGCCGACTTAACTGAAAACTTCATGTTCGCACTCCGGCTCCAACCCATGGCGTCGACTACATCAGTCGCGGCAGGGGAATGTATGGCGACAATTCTATCAACAACATCACTTGGCAAGATGTGTGCAAAACGATCAAAGTCCCAATTCCCCTCTCTATTTCGCATGTCCTGCAGAAAAACAAAACCTTGTTGCAGCCCCCTCGGAACAGTAGCAAGATCCACAAGCGGACCAACACCCCGAATCCAATTGTCACGCCAAAAGTTGATGCATTCTCCATTACCAACTCTCCAAACCAAACCCTCCCGAACATCTAGCCAAACCGACGATATTCCCGCCACAAGTGGGAGCAATTCCGCCTAAAAAGTGTATCCGGAACGATCTCACTACACTTGTATTTAGCGCGAAGAAAATGCACCCAAAGATGCTCTCGCTTATCAACCAAATTAAACGCGAGTTTCATGAAGAACGCATCATTCTGGTCTTTCAAACATTTAAAACCCAACCCGCCCATCGAAGAAGGCTTGCATAATTCATTCCAATTCACCAAATGCACCCCTTTCTTGCCTTCACAGTGCCCCCAAACAAAGTTCCGAATCAAACGCTCAATTTCGTCACACACACCTAACGGTAATTTCGTCGTTTGCATTGCATAGTATGGCAATGTCGACAACACGACCTTCGCAAGAGTAATACGTCTCGCAAACGAAAGATACTTAGCCTTCCACCCTGATAGACAGTTACGTACTTTCTGTATCAAATAGGCATATGTCGATTTAGAAACCCGGTTATGTAACATAGGAACACCGAGATACCTACCTAGATCCGTTACTTCCGAAAAACCCACCACAGTACTCAGAGCCCGTCTCAAATCAGTGTCCACATTTTTTGAAAAATAAATATTCGATTTTTGCACACTAACCTTCAGCCCTGAATGCTTACAGAAATCTATCAGAACTTCTCGAATCACATCCAATTGATCCAGTGATGCTTCCGCAAAAAGAACCATATCATCCGCAAACATCAAATGTGAAATAACAGGGCTTCTCCGAGAGGTACAAAAACCCTTCCACTGACCCAAAGTCACTTTCTGATTGATCGCCTGCGTCAGTCGTTCCATACATAAAACAAAAAGGTAAGGCGATATGGGGTCCCCTTGCCGGATACCCTTGGTAGGCGTGAAAGGCTCAATGACCGCACCATTCCAAATGAGTTGAGTGGAGACACTAGAAACACAATCAAGAATAAGGTGCTGAATGTTCAAAGAAAAACCAGTATCCTGCAACGTATCATCTATAAATGCCCATTCCAACCTATCATAAGATTTTTCCAAATCAATCTTCAACGCCATCCAACCCTTCTTTCCAGATTTCCTCTTCATCGAATGCACAATTTCCTGCGCCATAATAATATTATCAGAAATAGACCGTCTAGGAACGAAGCTAGTCTGATTGTCCGAAACCCAATTCGACAAAAAAGGCTTAATGCGATTAACCACCACTTTGGTCACTATTTTATACAACACAGTGCACAGACTGATAGGGCGAAACTGACTCATCGTTTCAGGCGAAGTAACTTTGGGAATAAGAACCATGAGAGTATTATTAATAGAAGAGGGGGACGACTCGCCATCGAAAATACTTCTTATATACTAACATACATTCGGTCCCAGAGTTTCCCAGTTCCTCTGATAAAACCCTGCGTGCATGCTATCAATATCCGGAGCTTTCCACGGACCCATATCAAACACGGTTGCTTTAACCTCCTCATCCAAAATCGGTCCACCTATCACACGACGCATATGATCACTCAATTCGGGGAACAAACCACGAACCTGATATTCCTCTAAACAGCTTATATCAGCCGTAAATAACACCCTGTAAAAATCGATTGCCTGTTGACGTAAAACATCCTGATCAATGCTCCAATTAACATCACTCACCTTGAGCGCAACAATTACGTTTGCCCTTCGACCTGCCATTGTCGACGCATGGAAGTAGCGAGTATTTCTGTCGCCTAGTAAAATTCATTGGCTCCGTGATTTTTGGAACCACAAAGATTCCTCTTCCTCGAGAATAATGTCAAGCTCATCCCGCAGTTTATGCAATAAATCAATCAAAAAATCTGACGGATTCCTCCTCAAGGCCCTATCAATACCCCGGAGCCGTGCCAGCACCCTCTTCTTCCTTCGCCCAATGTGACCAAACTCTTCTACATTCCAGCGTTTCACAATCTCCTGAAATTGCTGAATGTTGTCAACCACCGAAGACGAGCTATCCCAGAATGAACCAAGCATCGACTTGAACCCCGAATGATCCTGCCAAGCAGCTAAAAACCGGAAAGGACGTGATTCACTACTACCCCTTACACCCCCTGGCTGAACAAGGAGAGGACAATGATCGCTGCCAACCCGATCTAAGTGCACAACAATCGACATCGGAAACTCAATGAACCAAGCGGCGTTCGCTAAACAACGATCAATCCTCTGGTACAGATCACCCTTACTCCAAGTAAAATCATCCCTCTTATAATCCATCTCAACCAATTCCACGTTATTAATAAAGTCCTAGAAAAGAGTGCTAGTCCCTAGAACCGCACTCGAACCCCCATAACGCTCATCTTTACGAAGGATGGCATTAAAGTCACCACCTAAAATCCACAGTACGTCATCCCCTGGATTTAATTGGCTCAACTTATCCCATAGACTACGTTGGATGCTCGCATTAGGACTAGCATACACAGCCGTAAAGAAAAACCACTTATCCCCTACAACCTCGCAAAATTTACCATGCACAAATTGATTAGAAATTGATAAGAACTCAACCTCTAATCCATCTCGCCATAGTATCCAGATACCCCCACTAAAACCTCTTGCCTCCACACGAAAAGAATTTGGAAACTCAAACCGTTGAATAACTCTATCAGCTTCAGCAAAGCTGACACGTGGTTCAAACAGAGCAACCATCTGCGGATTGTTAGCTCTAACAAAATTCTTAAGGTGACGGCGAAACTCAGCACTCGCCGCCCCCTGTGTATTCCAAAACATCATAGTATTCATAACAATCAAATAAAAGAGGAGGAAAACTTACTGAAGGGAAGGAAGGTTCTCCTTCCCAACGACCAGCCCATGCGCCGCCGTAGAAGCCACATCGGCTGTATCAGAGGCCACTCCCGCAGCTGTACCTATTCCAGGGGCCTAAAGCTTGTCCAGCTTCGATGAAAGAGACTGAACCCATTCTGTCAAAACCGGTCGAGGTGACACTCGTGGTTCCGGTTTCCGTGACACCTTCAAGCTCTTCTTATGCATTGCCTGTATCGCCGCTCCTCCCTTTCCCGAATTCAAACCATGTTTCAACCTTGCCGTCGATTTGACATCATGGTTCCCTTCCGTAATCGAGATGGCTATGTGAAAACCGGATACAATCCCCGGCGTGTGTTTACCAGTATGTAGATCCACACCCGTAACAGAAGAAACTACAAGTATAACGCCATACCCATTACCCGTCGAAACAAGTCCCCGAACAACATTAGATACATCCCGTAGCTGCACACGCCCCGTCGCCTCATCCAAACACTCGCCCGACAAAACCCCCTTACCTTTCTCAACTGGCTTTGCGCTAACCTTCCCACCGTTCTCCTTCGCCCCCGAACTACCAACACTATTATCAATCCGATCACCCGCATTTATCACCACTCCCTTGGGACCACTCGGTTGAGCAACCATACCTTTTCGACCCGGTGTCGATTTCTTAGCACCTTATCCCGCGAAATTCTCCCGCGACCGCAGAACTTCCTGCCCTTTCTCTTTCGACAAAATAGCATTAGAAACGTTCCCAACATCACCCTCCTCATGATCTCCCCGCAAGACATCGAACCGCGAACCACTACGGTCGACTTGAATACCATCGCTCTTGTTCCCTACCACCCTTGTTGATCGTCGACGTTGCCGATCAACAACCATCCAAGGTCCAAACAAGTTATCCTCAGAAATCACTTCAGCTGACGTTGCAACAGAACTGTTCGCTACTAATTTTTCCCCTTCGACGACCCCCGAAACATTAGCACTAACCCCACACAAATCTTGCGAGTGGCCATATCGCCCACATTTGTAACAAATTTGATGGAGGCCTTCATATTCAAGCTTTTGAATAAAACCATCGATACCAATACAAGACAATAAGGGTTTGTTCATATCAACCACCACAGCTAAGCGAGCAAAACGACCACGCTCACCCAAAGATGTACTATAGTATATTTTAATCACACGTCCAATCACATCAGCTATCCTTCGAAACAAAGCCTTCGAATAATAACGATATGGAAGCCCTGACAATCGTACCCACACCACTACTTGTGACGGGTGCTTTTCCGATGTCGAAAAGTTTCTCGACCACGGCTGCATCGTTAAATAACAACCAAACAAAGTCCAAGGACCTCCTGTGAGCACCTTAGTATAATCATCGACAGACTCAAACTTCACCAAGAAATAGTTATTATCCAGATCGATCACCTGAAAGTTCTTCTCCGTTTTCCATAAAGTATGAACGCGGTTCACCGGGGTCTTAAAACCGATCGCCCCCCTAAAGGTCGAACTATGATAGTACGCTGCATGCTTTCATCAATACGTTCATAGATTCTTTCAGAGAAAGTAATCTTGGGAAACACACCATTGCGATCGATCGAAAAATCCGCATCCAACACCTCAATCCCTTCCTCGGAACTCCCTGCCATTGAATGACCACCGCCGGCCGACACATCCGACACCATATCCGCGTACGACATCGGAGGCCTATCACTGTTCTCCACCTGCACCTCCATCGGAGGCCTATTACTGTTCGTCGCCTGCATCTCCATCTCCACAGCACCGTCACTGTTATTCGCTTCTGCCATGGCCCTATCGGCCATCACAGCATCCATCTCACGGGCCTTCTTTGCCGCCGACTGCTCCTCCATCATGGCCGGGGAACCAGGCCGCTCTAACACTGGCGGCACTACCATCTCCACCCCTCCCGGCGGCTGGCCACCAGAGTCATTGTACTCCACCGCCGATACTTGCCCATGCTGCTCCAATAATTTCGGAGGAAACGTGAAAGTCATGACTAGGGTTTCTTAAGGTGTGTGTTACAATTTAAATTTTTACCCAACAAACATATGTGTCATCATCAGTGTCTTTAATTGCTTATTTAGATGTATGGACACGCAACAATATATTAAAAATGTTTATGGAGAAAAAACTCCACAATTAGTGTATGATAATAATTCTTTTATTTTTCCCGAGAAATAGCAGTTATAGACATGTACTTTTAGGGGGAAATTAATTATATTAGGGTAAAATATTAAAATTAAGTGAGTAATTATTTTATAAACACGCTCTCGTGGGAATTTTGTTTATATAAGTGTCTTAGTTTTAGTATTTAGGGGCTCTGTTTAGGGTTTAATTATTTAAGTTTAGTAGTTTTGAATTTTGACCCTAAAACCTACACCCTAACCCTAAACATTAAATTCTAACCCTAAACTCAAAATTCTAACCATGAATCATACATTCTAAACTCCTACACTAAAACCCTAACTCTAAACGAAAACCTTAAACCTTAAATTAAGACGCTTGTGGAAAATAAAAACTTTCACCATCTGTGTATGAGATAATAATTCAAATTAAATTAGTTTGCACAATTTAATGGTAATCTATACAATAACATTTTAACACAGTGATTATATGATTAATAATATTATATTTCATCACACCTATGATACGGGTGAAATAAAATATTTTATATAAAAATATAATTATAAAAATTTATTCAACAAAATCATAAATAAAGTGGTATATGATATGTATATAAATCTACCAATCTCGTGTTTGATATTTAAGTATTGGTATTTAATTATATTATTAAAAGATCATATAAAATTATGAAAGACAAAAATGTTTTCATAACAATATTTATTATCAATTAGAAAGATTAAAATTTTCAACTAAATTGGTATCCAATCAATCCAAAATATCAACCCGGTCAAAAAAAAACTATTCACTTATATTAGTGTATTAGATATACACATAAATTTTAAAATTACTATGACATTTCTGTCCTATCGATCAAGAAATAACATATTATTATGTATATGTTAACCCATTAAATCTTTAAAAACTTATGAAAAATATATGAAATCAATTTAATTGTAGACTAATACAAGTAAATATATGTACCAATCAGTCTTAAAAAATGAGACGTTAAATCTTTCAAGCAAAGTCAGAAATTCAAATCCTGACGTCATAAATGTAACAAACTGAGTTAGAGGGTCGTCACATAATGAGCCCCTATAGTACCTAGTATGAATTAGGCGACCAATTAATCAAATACGAGTAAGTATACAAAAATATAAGTGAATGAAACAAGCTAAGATAGTAGAGTCGTCCAATAACAAGCCTTTATAATATCTAATAGTATAAATTAATCGATTAATAAATCAGATACTAATGATTATTATCAAAATAACAATGAATTATTTGTTGATTATTGGACTCAAAGTAATGAATAATTTCTCATATCCATTAATATTGATAATGTATTGTTTATATACAAAGAGACAATAACTAACTCTAGTCTAACAGCCACTAACAGGCTAACCAATAATTACAACTGTAAAACAAAAAATATCTAACTAATCTTTACAACTTACCCTCAGGTTGAAGGTTGAAAAATATCTTTCATCCCTAACTTGTTGTGTTGCTACACTTCGAGACCTTTAGTTAAAATATCTGTCAGTTATTCAAGAGTACTAACATGTTCTGTGTTGATTAAGCTCTCTTCAATTTTTTCTATAATGAAGTGACAGCCTATTTCAATATGCTTGGTCCTCTCATAAAAAATAAGGTTAGCTGCTATTTGTATAGCAACTTTACTGTCACTATATAACATTGATGGTTGATCAATTTTCACCCAAACTGCTGTAATACTCCTTTAATTCAGACTATTTTAGATGTTGTTGCAACCATGCTTCGATACTCAGCCTCATCTGAAAACTTTACAACGGTACATTACTTTTTTTACTTTCAGGATATTAAGGAGTCACCTAATTTTACACAGAAATCACTTACTGATTTTCTAGAAACTGAACAGGTTGTCCAGTCTAAATCACATTATGCTGACAAGTCACATTTACTGCACGCTTTAGCAAGATTCTTTCACCAGAATTCTTCTTCAAATATTTCACAACTCTCATAGCAGCTTCCATGTGTGTTGCTTTGGTTTGTTGCATGAATTAACTAAGGCATTGTACTGCAAACGTTATATCTGGCCTCATGTGTGTTAAATACAGAAGCTTTCCAACTAATCTTTGGAACCGAATTTTATCCTCTATCATATCATTATTCACACGTTATTGCTGTAATTCTTTATCATATTCTACAGTATTAAATTGTTGATTTTGTTCCAGAACTTTTGAAACTGATTTCCCCCTAAATCAATATTCTCTATACGCTCCAATGTGTATTTTCTTTGATTTAACAATATTCTTTCTTTTGATCTTAAAATTTTGAGCCCAAAAAATACTTAAACTCTCTGAAATCTTTCATTTTAAACCTTTGATTCAACAAAGCTTTTTAATTCTTCGATCATTGTCAAATCACTGCTTTTGATCAGTAAATCATCTAAATAGATGAGCATGATTACCAATCGATCATTATGTTTCTTTATAAACAAAGAATAATCAAATTTACTTTGATTATTTTCTGCTGCCAAGAGTGCTTGTAAGCTTCATGTTTCATTGTCTTGAAGCTTGCTTAAGACCATACAAAGATTTTTGTAGCCTACATACCATATTTTCTCCTGGCTACAAAACCCTTTAGGAAGCTTCGTGTATACCTCTTCAAAAAGGCCACATTGAAGAAATAAACTGTACACGTCTATTTGAAAGAGAGACCAATCTAAAGAGGCAACAAGAGCAAGAAAAAGTAGAACAATAACCAATTTAGCTAATGGAGAGAAGGTTTCTACACAATCCAGACCTTTCTTTTGACTGTAATCCTTTGCAACAAGGCGGGCTTTAAACTGTTCAACAGATCCATCAACCATGTACTTAACTCGGTAAACTCACTTGCAGCCATTGGGTACCTTTCCTTGAGGTAGGGGAACAACAGACCAAGTCTTATTGGACTCCAAGGCTTGCATCTCCTCTTTTGTAGTTTTGAACCAGACCAGATTTTGAATAGCTTGGAAAAAGTGTGAGGCTCAACAATAGAAGATGCGGAAACAAGAAAAGACTGGTTTGAGAGGGTAAATGAGTATACGAAATAGTATTAGAAATATGACACTGACCTTGAGCAAGAGAGGATTGATAAGAGCATGTATAACCTTGTAACCAAGCAAGTTGTCTTTGAATACGATTAGAATGTTTTGGTGGTGGTGGTAGGGGTGATGATTGTGGTGAAGGAGCAGAAAAAAGTGAAGATGAGAAAGAAAGAATAAAGGAAGAAGGTAAAGTAGTAGATTGCGAGGAAGTAGAAGAGGACAAAAGAGTATTGGCTGGGGTATGAGACTGAGCATAAGGGTTAAGAACCAGAAAATTAGAATCTAGAAATATAAAAGGAGGGGAAAAACAAGAGAGGAAGATAAAGTAATATCAGATTTGAAAGGAAACATTGTTTCATGAAATTTAACATCTCTATTGATAAAAAAATGTCTTAGTGACAAGATTGAATAAAAGGTAACCTTTTTGAGTAGAAGCATAGCCCAAAAAATAAAATCAATGGCTTTAGGAGAAAATTTGTCATGATAATTTAGGGTAGTAGCATAAGCCAGACATCCAAAAACTCTAAGATGGGAGAAAGAAGGTTCTTTGTTGTAAAAGAGCTCAAAAGGGGTATTGAAGAACTAATGTTTTGATATAATAATTGAAAATTAATTTTGGACTAAATTGAAAAGATTTCAAAAGTGTCTTTAAGTTCAAACAACTTGAAAATAACTTTGAGGATGTTTTAAATGGTTTTGGAAAGGTTTAAAACATTTTTAAGTAACAAAACCAGAGTTTTTAAGGTAACCGTTTCGAAACAGGGGGACATGTATCGAAACATTTTGAAACTGACAATACCCGTACCGAAACAGGGTTTGCTTGTTTCGATATGAAGAGGGCTTTGTTTCGAAACACCCATTTGGTGTTTCAATATGCTTAACGGTTAAAACCTCCCCAACGGTTTTTTAAATTGCAACCCAATAGTTACACGTTCCGAAACGAGGGTGCTACCATTTCGATACGGATCAAGGGTGTTTCGAAACGGCCAGAGGCGTTTTGAAACGGCTTGCTATATCAGTCTTCAACGTCTAGTTCCGAAGAAGGTCGTTCCGAAACGGGGTCGATTATTTCGAAACGGACGTCTGCATAACATCATTTATGGTGGAAAATAAAGTCTCCAATGGCTCCAAAACAACCCCAACGATCCTCAACGGCTACAAAGTCAATTGGGAGTATAAAATAGACCTCCAAGCATCATGAGAAGACTAATGCTTCAATTGTCAACAACATAATGATAAATAATTTGTCTTAGAGCTTAATTGTTCATTTTCTTGTGTAGACAACACTAGTGAGCTAAACATTGTCAAATTTGCTCAAGTGTTTAGGTTTTGGGTGAGAGCTAAATAGAGCAAACAATTACCTATTAGAGAGATTTCAAGTTTTCTTAGAATTTCTCTTATAAAGAGGGTTTACTCAAGCTTTGGGTTAGAAAGCTTTGAGTGTGTAAAGGTTGCCTCCTTAGCCTAGAAAAGGGGAAGAAATTCGAGAGTAAATTTGTTGAAATCCTTAGTGGGAAGCTAAGGTAGTGGATGTAGGTGCTTGTTAGAAGGCCGAACCACTATAAATCCTTGTGTTTTATTTTCCAATTTTCACCTCCCACTAAAACACCCAAATATCCAACTTCTCCACACTTGGCGAGCTAGAACGGTTGAAGAAAATCTAGCACACAAAACTCAATAATTGGTATCAGAGCTTGGCTCAATTGAAGAGGATTAACATCCTTTTGAGGTGATCCGGTAAGCTCAAACAACATTTCAAACAACCGACCCAATGGCGCAATCCATCAACAAGCCACCCTTCTTCGACGGGACCAATTATGCTTATTGGAAGACGAGGATGATTTTTCTTTGTCAAATCCAAAGACTACAAGCTTTGGGATATTATTGAAGATGGCCCGTTCGTACCACAAGGAAGCAAGGCGGAGTGGAGTGTCGATGACCGCAAGAAGATGGAACTAAATTGAAAGGCTTTGCACTTCATTTTTGTGCACTTAGCCTCAACATCTACGAGAAGATGTCTTCTTGTGAAAGTGTCAAGGAATTTTGCGATAAGCTCGGAGTTATTTACGAAGGAACAAATGAAGTAAGGAGACCAAGATCGGTCTCCTCAACCTAGAGTATGAGAACTTCAAGATGGACCCATAAGAGGACATTGAGAAGATGTTCCATCGATTCTCCACCATCACCAATGGACTAAAAGGCTATGAAGAAGTCATTCCAGAAGAAAAGCTTGTTCGGAAGCTTTTCTATTCTCTTCCCGAGTCATGGGACTCAAAGAAGACCACCATCATCGAAGCCAAGAATTTAAAGACCTTGAAGCTTGATGAACTCATGGGGTTACTTCTCACTCACTAAATCATGAAGAAAGATAGAGAAGATGAGAAGAAGAAAGAAGAGATAAGAAAGATGGGGAAGAAGAAGATCATGGAGCTAGGCATCCATGCGAATGTCATTGCTCTCTAATCCTCTAAGTGCAACCATGTTGATACAAGTGAGAAGGAAGAGGAAGAAGAAGAGATAGTTCATCTCTTCAAGAAGTGTGCCCCTTTCATAAAGAAAGCAATGAAAGAATTCGAATATGAATCTATGAAGAAGAAGAAGAAGAAGAGGGCAAGCACTTCAAGACATAAGAAGAAGGCATATGTGGTTACTTGGAGTGATGAAGACTCCACCAACGATGAACAAGCTAACTTTTGCCTTATGGCCATCGAAGAAGATTCAAGGGTAACTTCTAATTCATCTATTTCATGTTCATATTGTTTTGATGAATTATAAGATGCCGATGATGATTTAGTTTTAGAGTTTAAAAATCACATTTTGAAAAATAAGAAAAATGTTTCAAATTTGAAAATTCAAAATGATTTGATTTCTAAAACCAAAATTGAACTTGAAGCAAAACTCAACGAGTTTGAACAAAAATGTTTTGATTTACAAAATTTGCTTCATAAAGTTCAAAAAGAAAAAGACTTGATTTCCAAAGAGCTTGAAAAGAAAAATAATTTTGGAAATCAAATTTTTATGTAAGACAACCTAGTGCCCCTATATTTGTAAATGTAAAATATTTTAAAAGTGTTTGGGTCCCAAAAGGACTAACCACTTCAACTAAAAAATATGAAATTAAAAAATGGATTCCTAAGGGGATTAAATATTGTGCTACTAACGTCTATGGATTCAAAGCAATTTGGATACCAAAAATTACTTGATTGTCTTATGATAGATGTGATGGAGATTGATCAACAAGTCAAATATTGAGGGGAAACTCCATGCACACAAGGAAGAACACTTGAAGAATGAAGGCTTCACATCCTCCCTTGAGTTCAAGTGTGGTAAAATCTAGTTGTTTTTATTTGTTTAGTTTGTTTTATTTTCTTTTAATTCAACTAGATTATCATGTGTTGGACTAACATTGCTTAATGATGCTTTGAGTAAGGAGGGCCATTTTTAAAAACCAAAATTCTTATTTGTGTCATTGTTTAACCTCCTAAGTTATTTTGAACTTAAAGTTATTTAAAGTCTTTTTGATATGCCAAAAAGGGGGAGAAATGGTTTGAAAATTTGATTTTTCAAATGAATAAGGGGGAACTTTAATTGATTTTGAACATCATTCTCTTATTCAAATTTATTTTACTAAGGGGGAGAATCCCAAACAATTTTTCAAGATTGGTTTTATTATATCAAAAGGGGGAGATTGAAGAACTAATGTTTTGATATAATAATTGAAAAATAGTTTTGGACTAAATTGAAAAGATTTCAAAAGTGTCTTTAAGTACAAACAACTTGAAAATAAGTTTGAGGATGTTTTAAATGGTTTTGGCTAGGTTTAAAACGTTTTAAGTAACCAAACTAGAGTTTTCAAGGTAACTGTTTCGAAACAGGGGGACCTGTATCGAAACATTTTGAAACTGCCAATACTCGTACCAAAATAGGGCTTGCCCGTTTGGTGTTTCGATACGCCCAACGGTCAAAACCTCCCCAACGGCTATTTTCCCCAACGGTTTTTTAAATTGCAGCCCAACAGTTACACGTTCCGAAACGAGGATGTTACCGTTTCAATACGGATCAAGGGTGTTTTGAAACGGCTAGAGGCATTTCGAAACGGCTTGCTGCATCAGACTTCAATGGCTAGTTCTGAAGAAAGTTGTTCAAAAACGGGGTCGATTGTTCCAAAACGGATGTCTGTAGAACAACATTTATGGTGGGAAATAAAGTGTCCAACGGCTCCAAAACAACCCCAACGATCCTCAACGGCTACAAACTCAATTGGGAGTATAAAAGGGACCTCCAAGCATCAAGAGAAGACTAATGCTTCAATTGTCAACAACATAATGATAAAGAATTTGTCTTAGAGCTTAATTGTTCATTTTATTGTATAGAAAACACTAGTGAGCTAAACATTTTCAAATTTGCTCAAGTGTTTAGGTTTTGGGTGAAAGCTAAATAGAGCAAATAGTTACCTATTAGAGGGATTTCAAGTTTTCTTAGAATTTCTCTTGTAAAGAGGGTTTACTCAAGCTTTGGGTTAGAAAGCTTTGAGTGTGTAAAGGTTGCCTCCTTGGCCTAGAAAAGGGAAGAAATTCAAGAGTAAATTTTTTGAAATCCTTAGTGGGAAGTTAAGGTAGTGGATGTAGGTGCTTGTTAGAAGGTTGAACCACTATAAATCCTTGTTTCTTATTGTCCAATTTTCACCTCTCACTAAAACACTCAAATGTCCAACTTCTCCACAATTGGCGAGCTACAATAGTTGAAGAAAATCGAGTACATAAAACTCAACAGGTATGCCATTGAAGAACAAAAGATGGAAATCTATTTAGAATGTAACACGCAATGAGGATACACTCGCCCCAAAACTTAATAGGATCATTAAAGGTAAAACGTAAAGCCCTAGCTATTTTAAGTAAATGCCTATGCTTCCATTCAGTTGCCTCATTTTGCTGAGGAGTATGTACACAAGTGTTTTGATGTATGATTTCAAGAGAAGAAAAAAAGAGCAGAACATTCTTTGTTAAAAAATTCATAACCATTGTCACTTCTAATAATTTTGACAGTGGTAGAAAATTGATTTTCAACAAGTTTATAGAAGGATTGAAGGTGAAGAAGAGCATCAGTTTTGAGTCTCAACAAATATACCCAAGTCATCCTACTATAGTCATCAACTATGGTGAGAAAGTATCTAAAACCAGAATGAGTATAGGTCTTATAAGGGCCCCACAAATCAATATAAATCAGTTGAAAGGTAGAAGAGGATTTGAAAGTACTAATTGGAAAGGGAATGCGAGTTTGCTTAGCTAAGGGACATACAATACAATCAAGAATGTGATTACCAGTAATACAATCAGAAATATCAGTAATTTTATTCATATTAGAAAAGGAAGCATGCTCTAATCTAGCATGCCACAATACAATAGAAGGTTGAGCAGTATAAGTAGAACATACAAAAACAAATTTAGAAGAAATATTTGGAGAAGTGAAACCAGAAGACATACAATGAGATGAAGTAAAAAAATAATGATCTTCATGCTTTCTACCAATTCCCTGAATCTGCCCATTTGAGAGACCCTTCATAATAAAAAATCAGGAAAAAAAAAGACCACAATTGAAGGCAGAGGTTAATTTTGACATGGATAACAAATTGTGTGAAAACTGGGGATCAAATAAGACATTATGAACAATGAGAAATGAATTAAGGGCAACAAAACCATTTAGGAGAGAAATGAACCTAGGCAAAGCACATGGAACAAGATTAAGCAAACGATGAAATTCAAAAGTAACATGGTTTGTAGCACCCGTGTCAAGAATCTAGGAATAAAAAACAACCACATTAAAGCAGGATTAAGATATACCTACAGACGATGCAATATTTACCATAAGTGAAGTAGACTTATTAAAGAGTTTAAGAATCTGGTTGTATTGAGACTAAGTGAACATCAGCACAGAGGGAGCAGAAGAAGAATCCGATGGAAGAACATCATAAGCAATAAAGCCAGTGGAATTAGCAACAACATTCAGAGCTAGTTGTGGTTCCTTTTGCTTGGTGAAACAAAAGTCAGAAGGAAAACTATTTAAACGGTAACACTATTCACGTTTATGCCTACGAACCTTTGTAGAGCGTTTGTGTGTTTTCTATTTATGAGCGCAAGTGCACACACTTGTCAAGTTATAGTATATAAGATATCGTCTCCCACATGAATTGGACAACTTGATTTGAATCGTTGTTCCTGCACAAGAAAAGTAAATGCACAAGTGAAATAGTTGTTGAGAAGAAAAGTAAAGTAAAAATACAAGTAATTGAAGAGGAAGTGATCAAGTTGATAGAGAGAACAGGGTTATGCTGCTGCTTAGTGTGGAACTGCATTGAATAGGTCAAGTGTGTTTTACGCTGCCACGTTCTGCTGCCTTAGTGGATAATGACGGATTGAGGCAGCGACAACTCTCGCTGCCACATCGGTACTTTGCTCTTGCAACTTTCGTTGTCCCAGCAGGTGAGATGGAGAGAAGTCCCGGCGGCAAGTCTGGCAGATACTCCAAGTTCGGCGAAGCAATTCTGAAGTGATCCTACCTATGTCTAGGCTAGGATTCTGTTGCTGCATGATGTAGGCAATACCTAGCAATCTCAACGTAAACCTAACACATGCAGTCAACGTTTGGTTACTCCTTTTAGCCGCTGAAATTCTAACTTATGTCTAAGACGAATTAGTCAACACCTCGTCATAATGAACCCTACTTAAGTCTTTCCTGAGTTTGATACTGTCGTGCCCGGCAGATGGATTCTTCAACTGGACTTTTGGAACTAATTGAAGGAAGTGAAGCACATGAATTAAGCAAACTAAGAGTATTTTATTGCAAAAACAAACTTGAAAACCTAAACAATCGTTCTCACAACTAATTACAACATAAACCAAACCCAAATAGAAATTTAGAACATGTAGGCGGTAAGAAAACCTAAGCTATGTCTAAGGAAAACCTATGCTATCTCTCCTCAAATACAAAAATATGTGAAGTATATATAGGCCATAGTCTAGGTTAAGTCCTCCTTGGAGTAGAAGTCTTCAAAGAGTTTTTGCATTAAATGTAACTTTAAATTCTGACTTCTTTAAGTTGAATTTGGACTTCTTTTCCCGTTGCCTTGCTCTACAAGTAAGCTCATTCTTCTCTTTTGGCGGCTTTGTCTGCTGCTCTAGGTGGCAGAAAATTGAGTGGAAGGCATCATTAGAATCAGGATTTTCTGCTCTGTCGATCGCACTCAAATTTACCAACTCCCCACTTTGCTGCCTTGGGCGGAAGGCTCACTTTGCTGCCCTGGGCGGCAGGCTCACTTTGTTGTCTTGGGCGGCATACTCACTTTGCTTTCTTGGGCGGCAGGTTCACTTTGCTGCCATGTGCAACAGGTATGGCGGCGGGAGCTACTCGGTAGCTACTGTCTCTGTCTGGAACTGTGTCAGTACAGCTCCCTGATCTGCTAACTCAACATCATTTTCTCAGCTCATCTCTCCTTCTACCAGCCTCTAGTGCCTGAAACTAAAACTAAACATTTTCCTTACCAAATAAGAGATAATCAACAAAAAGCATGACAAAGTAAAGAATACTATAAAATGCAATGCATGAGCCTAATTATGCCTAAAATGTACTTAAAACAACAATAGTATGAGATGAATGTGCATGAAATATAGAACTAATGGACACTTTACACACCCTCAAACTCGAATTACTGCTTGTCCTCAAGAAATGCAACCCTAAACATACTTACCCTTTAAACTAATTAGAAAAAAAATTATGTTTTAAACTTGATTTAATACCTTAAGGCCGTGGCACCTGTCATTAGATTAGTGAGAGGGGAATAACATGAATTACCTCAGAATGAAACTATAATGCTTGTGAAGTGCGTGCAGAACTGTGTACAGGTTGAATTTGATGAATATTCTAAGTAAACAAAGATGCTGTCATGGTATATAAGGTTGCTGCCGAGGCAACATAATTAAGCACAGTTAATAATCATGGCAATAAGGGTTTTAGCTTATCACAACTACTCTTCTAGGTCTGAAGTTAAGATAGGAGCAAACTACAAAACCCCGAACCCATTGAGTAGAGTCATCCCGTGAAGACTTTCATTCACTCATGCTAATTTGTCCATCACTTCAAAATTTTCAGATTCATGAAATTTGATAGCAGCGGAGTGTCCTTGCACATGATTCTTCCTAGAGCCTATTTCGGGCACCTCTAGGGTAAACAACAATTTTCTTTGTTTTTCTGCAGTGGTGGTGTTTTGATTTTTCTGTCTCTGTTGCCTGCCTCGGCGGCTACCTGCAACCATTGTTAGAACTTTGCAAAGAATTCTAAAAACAAAGCAGGTAGTGTTTCTCAGATATTCTATCAAACTCAACAAGTAACAATCGTGTTAAATTTTTTTTGGCTATTATAGAAAATTTTAAGTTATTCATGCTTTTCCCGATTTAAGTTTAATTTTAATTGGTGCGAAAAATTAATCAGATGTCCTATCATAGGCACAAGTTATAATAAAATTTTCTTTTCCAATTAATATGAAGGCAAGTACAATATGCAAACTACATGCTACTAAGTATGCCTAAATAAAAATATGGGAATTATATCCCCTCAAACTCGAGACGGGCATTGCCCTCAATGCACAAAATAAAATTAAAACTGAAAATAAAAATGAGAAAGGGAAAGAAAACTCATGCTTAGTTGCTGTCAGATGGTGGAGAAGATGTGGAGGAGTTATATGCTCTTTCGCCAGTTGCGGGTTGCGGCAGTGATGCCCCTGTTGTGCTCAGCGGCTCGATTTCTTAGGGTCTGAATTTGGGAGTAGTTGTGAACCGTGAATAAAACGCAAATAAAATATGGTCTTAAGTAGGTAAAATCTACTCCTAAACAAAACAATAAAGACGTGGAAAAATAAAAACTTATACAAAATTTTTACTCTAGGGGTGCATTGATATTCATCTCCTAACGTAACTACTCCCTTATCGTTTTAGCTCAAGAGGGTCATTTTCGATACATCTTGTAATCCATCCGCACCCTCCATCTAGTGATTATCCTCATGGTGGAGGAGTCCTTCCTCGTTCCCTTGTAATCCATGTGAACCTTCCTTCTTGTTCCTATTCTTGAAGGCATGAACATGTGATTAGGAAAAATTATATAACTACCTAACCATGTACTTACCTTCTTTTTGTCAAAGTTTGTCATAGGGGAAAGTTTCTTTTGTTGCCGAGGCAGCTGCTGCGGCAACCAGCTGTTGTGGTAGTCTTCTGTCATAATGTTGTGCCGGTCAAGGGAAAACTCTTTAGGCTCCTCGAAAATCTTCATCAGTAGAGATTTTAATGGCTGTAAATTTGCCTGCATAAGCTCTTCTAGATATATATAATCCATAGCTACCGAGGTGTCTGCCGAGGCGAGCGTCATTATGGAGGCTTCTGTCGTGGCGGGCCTCTCTGCTGAGGCATAACTTTGCTCAGGTGCTGTCAGTTCGTCCTCAGGGCAAGGTTCTAGGTAGCTGCCGGAACAACTATCAATCTTGATGCTGGGGTAGTATTCTGCATCCTCTTGGCTTGGAGTTTCTAATTGCTCCTCACACATTGGAGATCTTTCCTCATATTGCACTTTGTAACGCCCGGGTTTGGGGCCCAGAAGATACTCGGGTTTGGGCATTGGGTTAAGCCGGTTTGGGTTAAACAAGTTTTGGGAAAAACCTATTAAATGGAAAAAAATTTAAAGTCTTTGAAGAAAAGGGACATTTTGGTAAAATGTAGATAAAAATGGATTTTTGGAGAATAGGTTTTGGGTCAAAAATAAAATATATTATTTCAAAAATGCCATCCCTCCTTCTTCCTCAAATATTTTGCACATCAAACTTTCCCAAGCCATAGCCACCATCCTTTTTCACCAAGTTTCATCATTTTTGGGGATTTCAAAGAGGTAAGCACTTGGTTTTATTCCCATTTTCTTTCTAATCTAGTTTTTAGCTTATACTTTTTAAGGTTTTAGGGGATTTCTCAAGTTTCAACATTTGGGTAAAAATGGGGTTTTTTTTTTGGGGGGGGGGTAATCTTTTGATGAAAACAGTGGTTTGGGTAAGTTTTAAAGGAAGTTTTGAGTGTAAAATGGTGTTAAGATATTGGGTTTAGCATGAAATCTCAGATTTTGTGAAAATGGGTGATTTTGATAAATGGGTATTTGGCTTAGAAATGGTGGAGAAGGGTTCCTAATGCTTTGGAGTTGTTGGGTTGATTTTTTTGGAGTATTTGAACATGGTTCGAATGATAAATTGATAGGGATGTGGCTGACTTGGGGTTAGAGTATGGTTGAGGATAGTTTGGGTTAGTTTGGAGTAGAAATGAGATGCTTGTTATTGTCTGATTTTGATGGTAATGATTTCCGCAAGTTAAAATGTTGAAAGATGTATTAATTCCTTGTTTTGATTTGGGTAGAAGCAGTGGATAACAATTCGGGTCCTTTGGACGTCACACCGGGAGTTGCGGAAGCTTGAAGGAGGACCGTTAGCTTGTTTCGGGTTTTGAGCTGATGAGTAGTAATGTTTGAAGCTTTAAAGGTTTCAAAGAGGTCTCTTGGGGGTTTGGGTGGAGCCTTAAGGGGCTAACCTAAGCCCAAGTGTAAGTTTTATTATTTTGCCTTGTTTTGTTAAGTGTTGGTGTGTGTGGATGATTGTGTTGTTGTGTGGATTGTGAATTGCTTTTACTCTTCGTTCTAATGTTGTTGTGTAGTCGTTGTTGATGTCGAGCCTCACGTGATGGTTAGTTTTTGTATACAGTGATGTGTAGTCCCACCGGTAGTGACTAGTAGATGAGTACGGTGATGTGTAATCCCATCGGAAAATTCTAGTTGTTGTGTACAATGATGTGTAGTCCCACCGGGATGGTTGTGCATGTACTAACCATGTTTGGTCCATGCTTGCGTTTATTACACCTCTTTCCTAAATGGTTTTGCTTTTCAATCTAAGATATATGTTTTAAACTGCATTGTTGTTGTGTTTTAGAGCTCCGCTCACTAAGCTTTTAAGCTTACGCTCTCTTTTTCCAACAATGCAGGTCGTTAGTAACTTAGGAGGCAATTGGGCAAGGGAGGAGTTCTTGGAGTTCTTGCTAAGCTCAAAGTATGGTTTTGTGGTTGTAATAATGCTTAGACAATGGGAATGTTAGATTTTTATGTTAGGGAGTTGGTGTTCAAACTCCTATGTTTGGCTTTGTTTAAGTTGCTAACATGTTTTAAATGTTAATACCATGATATGTTGAGGCTTGTTGTGGCTTTTGGTGGATTACCTTGCATTTTGGCTTGTTGGTGTTTTCGAAGCTAAGTGTTCTTGTGAACTTGAGCTTGAGATCCATTTTATTGCGTGTATGCATGTTTGAAGTCGTGTTTAGGGTGTCTTGCCTCTAGATTGATTGTATATTACGATGCCATATGGCTTGTGATGGTTCGGGGTAAGTTTGGGGACGTTTGAAGATGTCGAAATGTGTTTTCGGGCCAAATTGTGTCCAGGTGTTTCGGAACGCCTGGTATGGTTTCGAAACAGTCGAGCTCCAGGGGTACCCGAATCGGAATGAGGTGGTGCCGTTCGGTACGATTTGCCACTAGAGGTTCCTGTTTCGAAACCATATAGGGCCATTCCGGTGCGTTTGGTCACTAGAGGCTCCCGCTCCGGAACAAGGTGAGACCGTTTTAGAACGGCTTGATGTTACTTTTTGAATGAAGCCCGCGTTTCGGAACGGGTAGACCTGTTTCGAAACGAAGACAGTTAAAACGGTTAAAAGGCATCTTCGAGGGTTTCCAAATGTTACATTTTAGTCCCTAAAGCTTGTATGCTTCCTAGTTGAGTCGTATGTGCCCCTTTTTTAGGGTTTTGCCTCGTGAGCATGAAATTTGATTAATAAGCTACTTGGTAAGTTTAAATCATCGTATGCCCTATGATTGGTTCGTATTCTGCTTTCGCTTTTCCGCTGTTGCCTTCACATATAGGATTAAAAGTGATATTTAGACAAGATAAGTAAAATGAAAAAATAGGGTTGCTAATCGGAGTGAGGCCTTAACGGGTTTCGCTTCGGTTTTCCCCGTATAACCCGTTCGATTCGGTTTATTGGCTAGGCCGGGACGAGGGGGTTACACTCTTCGTCCTCTTGTCTTGGGACATCAGTATCCTTTAGACTTAATTGTTCCGGTTTATCTATGACATTGATGAGGATGAATTATTCAGTCGTGCGTCCATCTTAGCGATGTTGGTGTCCATAGCAGCTGTCACTTTATCCGTGAGTGCAAGGAAGGTTCGAAGTGTGTCCTCCAAAGATTTTAGTTGTTCTTGCGGATTGCTATATTCCCAGGGCATGTCACTTTCTGCAGCAAAACTGTTATGGTAAAATTATTTTTGAGATTTATGATCATACCATGAAAAATCTTGCTGCTGCGGCGGCAACTACGGCAGCGACATCATCTGTCCCTATTGTTGTTGCGGCGGCATCTGCTGTTCATATTCAAACATCCACTCTCAAGTGGTTTTTCTCGACATGTCTGCTACAAAAAGATGAGGGCAACTGTCGAACACATGATTGCTGCCCTTAACTCGTGGGGCACCTGAATAAGAACTTTCCCACATATTTTTTTTTTCGAATGAAAATAAGAATAATAAAAATTAAAATTAAATGCAAATAAAAATATAAGTGCATAAATATAAATACGAATTTCGCTGTTACCATTCCCCGACAATGGCGCCAAAAATTTGTAGAGCGTTTGAGTGTTCTCTATTTATGAGCGCAAGTGCACACTTCTGTCAAGTTATAGTATAAAAGATATCGTCTCCCACAAGGATTGGACAGCCTGATTCAAATCGTTGTTCCTGCACAAGAAAAGTAAATGCACAAGTGAAATAGTTGTTGAGAAGAAAAGTAAAGTAAAAACACAAGTAATTGAAGAGGAAGTGATCAAGTTGATAGAGAGGGCAGGGTTATGCTGTTGCTTAGTGTGAAACTGCATTGAATAGGTCAAGTGTGTTTTGCGCTACCACGATTTGCTGCCTTGGTGGACAATGGCGGATTGAAGCGACGGCAACTTTCGCTGCCACAACGTTATTCTGCTCTTGCAACTTTCGTTGTTCCGACAGGTGAGATGGAGAGAAGTCCCAGCGGCAAGTCTGGCAGATACTCCAAGTTCGGCGAAGCAATTCTAAAGTGATCCTACCTATGTCTAGGCTAGGATTTTGTTGCTGCGTGATGTAGGCAATACCTAGCAATCTCAGTGTAAAACTAACACAGGCAGTGAACGTTTGGTTGCTTCTTTTAGCCGCTGAAATTATAACTTATGTCTAAGCCGAATTAGTCAACACCTCGTCATGATGAGACCGTGCTTAATTCTTTCGTGAGTTTGACACTGTCGTGCCCGACAAATGGATTCTTCAACTAGACTTTTGGATCTAATTGAAGGAAGTGAAACACATGAATTAAGCAAACTAAGAGTATTTTATTGCAAAAACAAACGTGAAAACCTAACCAACTGTTCTCACAACTAATTACAACATAACCCAAACCCAAAGAGAAATTTAGAACATGTCGGCGGTAAGAAAACCTAAGTTATGCCTAAAAAAACCTATGCTATCTCTCCTCAAATACAAAAATATGTGAAATATATATAGGCCATAGTCTAGGTTAAGTCCTCATTGGAGTAGAAGTCTTTAAAGAGTTTTTGCATTAAATGTAACTTTAAATTCTGACTTCCTTGAGTTGAATTTGGACTTCTTTTCCCGTTTCCTTGCTCCGCAAGTAAACTCATTCTTCTCTTTCTATGCCTATGTCTGCTGCTCCAGGCGTCAGAAAATTGAGTGGAAGGCATCGTTAGAATCATGATTTTCTGCTATGTCGATCGCACTCCAATTTACCAACTCCTCACTTTGCTGCCCTGGGCGGCAGGCTCACTTTGCTGTTCTGGGCGACATGCTCACTTTGCTGTCTTGGGCGGCATGCTCACTTTGCTGTCTTGGGCGGCAGGTTCACTTTTCTGCCCTGAGCAACATGTATGGCGACGGGAGCTACTCGGCAGCTGCTGTCTCTATCTAGAACTGCGTCAGTACAGCTTTCTGATCTGCTGCCTCAACATCATTTCCTCAACTCCTCTCTCCTTCTACCAGCCTCTAGTGACTGGAACTAAAACTAAACTAAAACAGTACCTTTTCCTTACCAAATAAGAGATAATCAACAAAAAGCATGGCAAAGTAAAGAATACTATAAAATGCAATGCATGAGCCTAATTATGCCTAAAATGTACTTAAAACAACAATAATATAATATGGAATGTGCCTGAAATATAGAACTAATAGACACTTTACAACCTTAAAGTGAGAACAAACGATATTGAAATGACGATGACCAAAACTAACAGAAGAAAGTGAACCAACAAATGAATAAAAGGCACTAGAATCCAAGGAATAACTCACAGAAAAGGATAGAGAATGTTGAGATTCCTCCTGAATCAACATCGAATAAGCTTGGTTGACCGTCTGTAATGGCTGCATGAAGAGAATCTGACTACGAACGGAAGCATATGTGTCATTGAGTCCCATTAAAAACTGAAAAGGCGCTGTTCTAAGGAATGTTTAACAACCTCCTGAGATTGTTCACACTCACAAGATGGAAGAGGAACCAACACACTAAACTCATTCCAAAGCAGCTTTAATCGAGTATGATAAACAGAAATTAAAGATTCACCTTGAGTGATTGAAGAGATTTCACAGTGAAGAAAGTAGATCCGAGCACCATCAACCTTGTCGAAGCGCTCCTTCAGATCAGCCCAAACAGACGTTGCACTGGAAGCAAATATGATGTCGACCGAGAGATCATGATTAACGCTGTTAAGGATCCATGAGAAGACGAGATCATTGCAGCGATCCTATTGAGAACGAAGGTTGTGCGGCTGAGATTCTTGTTTACAGTCACCATCGATAAATCCGAGTTTATTTTTTTTGCAAGAAGAGAGATCCTTATCGATCTACTCTAGAGACTGTAGTTTTCAACACCGGAGAGCTGATGAGACACAAAAAGCATCTCCAGCGTATCAGATGAATGGAGATACAACAGATGACTAAAATTCAAAGACGGAGTTTTTATGGCGGCGAATCGCAAAAAACCAAAGGGAAAATAAAACGAAAGGAAATCAGAGTAATTTGGGAGAAAAACCCTAGCGAAACGAAAATGAGGTATTTGGGTCAGAAGAGAGGCCCAAAAAACTCATTTGATACCATGTTGATTATTAGACTCAGAGTAATGAATAATTTCTCATATCCATTGACATTGATAATGTATTATTTATATACAAAGAGACAGTAACTAACTCTAGTATAACAACCATTAACAGACTAACCAATATTACAACTGTAAAACAAAAAATATCTAACTAATTTTTACAATACTTGTCATAAATATTTTACCTAATTTTGGAATCGTGCAAACCCATCACAAGGGTTAAAAACTAACCACGGTTAAATCATTTTTGTCAAAAATTGCATTAAAAAATGATGTGTTAGGGATTAACACAGAAAAGTTACTTCATTTATTTATTTATTTTCATTTTTTTTTTTGGGGGGGGGAACTAAAGCGTCAACTAAACAAAAAAAGATCGTCCAAAAACAATATTTCCTCAGGTTTTGACTTAAGGGCTTTTTGACAAATGGGTCATTTTACTATGAGTTGATGTTCGTCTTAGATTCAAAATTTTCTTCGCAGACTTTCTGTGAGAGGTATATTTTATATTTTATGCTTTCATTTTCTACTAATCTTTAGCGGGTTGTGATTTTCGTTGACTGTTCCTTGAAAGTTCGTGGAATCTAGGGTTTTCAAATTGCTACAGGGCGATAGAATTTGAAAATGTTAAATTGATCGTTGTAAAGCTTGTTAGAATATCGTTTAGCTTTAGATCCATGGAGACATGAGACCTAAAAAGTTCAATTTACTCTCTAGTGTCCTACTTGTTTCTGTTTACAGTTAGGTTCTAAGTTTTCGTTATTCAATGCGACTTAAATTTACTCTCTTTTTGTTTTATTTTTTCTTTTATTTTATGGATTGCGAGTAAAGAATACAAACGTCAATGAAAGTAGAAAATAATGTTATGAGGTCTTAGGTTGTTGTATAAAGTTGAAAAGGAATTAAACTATTGATATGCTTCATAATATTTGAGGTGTGGTGTAAAATTCATAAACTTGTTAGCTTCTTAATACATGAGGTTTGGTGTAAAATTCATGTGCATGTTATTGTTGCTGGTAACAAGTTGGTGAACTTGTGATCGCATCAAACATTTGAGTGTTGCTTTTTTGCTTATATACAAGTCGTATTGTTGCTATGTATGCGATTTTCTACCTTTGAAATGTTAGTCCTTGGTGAAGGTTAGTCTGCATTAGAATTATGAAGGAAAATTGTTGTTCTTTGTGTAGATTCATTACCAAAATTGTTTTCTCCCTATATACTGCAACAAAAATGTTGATCCGGCCTGCAAAGTTGAAAGCTCTCATCTATAACAAATGTTGTCTAGATAGGAAAAACTACCATGTTTGATTGATGCTATGAGTATGTTGCGCGAGCCATGTAACTTTATAACGTGTTGAACTTGGTATGTATTGTGTGGTTTAGGGAGAAAACATTAGTGATCAAAAGAAAATAGGGATGAAAAACGAGTAAGATAGAAGCTGGAAACTGTAGGGTTTAAAAGGCTATAGTTTCTGAAGCCTATTACTTAAGAGAAATAATAATGTGGCTGTAAATCTCTTTTGCAGTTTATTTATACTAGGGTTACAAATAAAGATTTAATTAGCCTTAGATTTAAACGCGCTTGAGGCGTGCCTAGGCACTAAGACCATAACGCCTAATTATGTCTAGGCGAGGCAATTTTAATGAAGTTCTTAAAGGCGCTCAAAAGGCGCATGAGGAGTTGCCTTCCAACGTGTGAAACAAGAGTTAGCCATGCAGCTGATTTTTACCTTATCGAGACAATCCACTCAGGCTGTAGGTTATCGGAGATAAAGTGAAAGCACATGTGTGTTTGCGATCGTGTAGTGTACTATAAATGATACGCAAATATGGTGCAAGTATACACGTCGAACGAGTAATAAAGTGATGAGTGAGTATCATCTCTACATGGATTGGAGGTATTCATGGTTGCTGTAACAATAAAGATTGAACTTTTTGCAGATGACAATGCTATAGTAAAAGAGATGATGTAAAATAATACTGAAACAAAATAGAACAGAGGAAGATTAGATAACAATATGATAAGCAGGTCCCCTTTCGTATGCGAAACTCACTACGGAATGACTGGCTGGGAATGATGGACAACCTAACTCAAGCTTCTTAACGATACTAAGGCTCTTCAGCTATCTTCTATGCTAGGCGGGATTTACTAAGAGTGTTCCTAAACTATCTCTATCCAGGAAACTGGGAGTCATAAATTCTACAGCCATACCTATCGGCGTAAACTCTTAACATTCCCCTACCCTTCACGAACTATCCTTTTTAGCCCTTGAAACCTATCACTTATCTCTAAGATAGGTTAGAGTCTGCCTCTCGACAGCCACTCCATTGCTTATGAGGGTTCTAAGGCTAGCTCTCTCGATTACTAACCCCAACAAACACTCTCGATGGCTCTTACAACTTTAAGGAAATGAGAAATACATAAGCAAAGCATAGAACATAATAAACACTGAAAAAGGCCATAGCATGCATTAAAAAGTACTCAAAATAAAATCACCCATCAAACCCAAGCCACCTAAAACTGTTCGTGGCTGGGCAATATCATCCAACGTATCATTGCGATAACATCACCAAATATAAAGATATGAAAAGAATTTGCTATAGCGACATAAAGAAAGGTAAACTCCCTCTCCGCCATGGACTGCTCGACTTTCTTAGGCTCACCGCCTCTCTCGAGGCCGGTGAGGCCACTTCTTGGAGCTTCAACGATGGAGGACACCAAGATGGAGAAGATGAAGGTGAAAACTCCCATATCATTTTCTCTCTCTTCCGCCTCTCTTTCACAACGCTTGCCCTTTTTTCCAAGCTTCTCTCCCCTTTATATAGTGGAGGCTTCTAGGGTTTTGTGCCCTAAAGATGTCTTGATAATCCCAAGGAATATCCACCGACAAGGTCTGCCACGAGGGGACAAGGAGGACAATATGCATGGGTACCAGCTGCTGAACATGTCAGATCATCCTTTTCTGCACGTTCACGTGCTTCTGCAGCTCACGTGTATCTCACGTGCTGGCCAATATCCACTTCCATCATGCTATAGCAATTCCCGGCACCGGCTTTCTCTCTTGGCTCCTTTCCTGCGCACCACCAAAACCAACCTTCCGAGCAGTACCCCTCAATATGGACCAATAACCGGCAAAGATAAAGATGCACCCAGAAGAAGAAAATGCAACCTAAATGCACTCTAAATGTTATGGTATGAACTCAAGAACATGTAAATGCTATAGAAAAAATGTATGAAAACAAAGATATATATGTAGTTATCACACCCCCAAACTTAAGCTATTGCTTGTCCTCAAGCAATGAATAGAACATAACAAAAGGATTACTATGGCAAAGATTTAACCTAGAGGATTGCTATGGCAATATTTTAGTCCTCAGAAATAACTTAGGCAAATAAATATATACAACCAGAAGTGAGATCCTTAAGAACATTCCTTAGGACTAAGCTGTGTGCGTGTGTGTGTGGCTGCCTTCCTCCTACACTTAAGCTAGTGAGACAAATTTTCAAGGAAGCTCCCTAGTTATACCCTAACTATGTTCTCTAGTTCTTTTCCAATTTTTAGACTCCCTAAGATATAGGTTTTCTGCTATGAAGGGTGTCAGCTCATCACACCTACCGTCCTTAACTCTAGATGAGCAGGGAGCAAACCTCTCACCCCCGAGCTAGTAGGCAGAGTCATCCCGTGACAACTTTCATTCACTTATATGCTATAGCAAAGCAGAGTGTCCTTCTACAGATATGCCGTAGCATTTATTTGTTTGTTTGAGCACATGGTCGTCTAATTTTTATTTTAAATTCTCTAGAGTTTACATATAAGAGTTTACTAGGGTTCTTCCTGAAATTTTTTTTCTAACAAACTTACTTATAGAAAGAGAGCAGTCGTGTAACAAATTTTTTTAACAACTAGATCCTAAAGTCAGTTCTACAGATCTCAACTAGTTGTGTTTTTTCTAACTAAGTTCAGGCCTTTAAGATTTCATCGTCAAACATCATAAATATATTCATAGACTGTCTCTAGACTAAACAAAATGCCATAGTAAAAATTTTGTTCTATCCTATAATGCATATGCTAAAGTAAAATATTAGCTATGAACACTAACACCCCCAAACTTGAGAAATGTAGTGTCCTCAATGCATAAATTAATCTATACTATATGCAATGAAATAAATGAAAAGAAAAGAAAAAAAAGAAGTTAGTTACCTTCTGGGTGCAGAGGCTATGTCGTGCTGCTGGTATTGTCCATTGATGTTTCAGAGGAGTAGTGGTGGGGATCTACTACATCGTCCACACTCTCTGAGGATACTGACTGAGCACTGGATGAGGGCCTGACACGTCCAACAATATGTTTGATGCGTGTTTTTGGTCTGGATGTTGTAGCATTCGCAGATCGCACTGGTGTCGGCTCAGTTGTTTGTGCTGTAGTGGTCTCCTTCTGAGGGGTTTCCTCAGGATCACTTGGTATATGCTCTGGCTCAGGAATTGGGTTTTCTGGTCGTGACGGTGTTGGGTTAGTTGCCTTTCTGATACGTTTCCTTTTCTTGGTCGGGGCAGCCACTGGGTCGGTCTCTTCTACAGTGGGTGGAACAGAAGGAGTTTCTTTTTCTGGCTTGGCAATAGGAGTTGTAGGCGTCTTCTTTCTCGGAGTCTTCTTCTTTGCAACAGGTGGGACGGAGCTAGGGTCACTGGGAGACAATGTGCTCGATGTAGCAGTGGTGGGGGCTTGCAGTAACTCTATGGGGAATAGTGGAAAAGACATGTTCTGCTCTGGTAGGAGTTTGTTGAAGCAGAATGCTATGGCACAATCGCGATGATGGGCATACTTGAAGTACGCCCGCTGGTGTGCCTTCATTAGGTTGAGCTCAGTGCTCAGTTCTTTTGTTGTTGCCACCAATGCTGCTACTCGTGCTGCAGCAAAACTTTTAGCTCCTCCCTCCACTGTTTGTTGAGGCATGTCTTCATTAAATCCTCGAAGTTCTGCGACGAGGGTTGGAGTTAAACTTGTCTTTCCTGAAATAGTTGCATCCACAAGATCGTCTATGAAGATGTCTTTTCTTTTACACTAAGGCAGTAACCAGGTTAGGGAAAACAAGAGGACTACGAGGCCGTTTCAAACAAGCATATACCTCATCCACTATTATCTTTCCTATGCCAATGTGTCTACCATATATTATCGAGTGAATGAGAAAAAGTCTAGAGATGTGGATGGTGGCAGTGTGTAGTGTAGGCATAAGCTTATGTCTCACAAAATGGTTCCATACCTTGGCTTCAGGTTTGAGGCGTCCTCTTTCGACTGACTTGTTGTTGTCTAGCACCATTCCCTGAAAATATATATCCTCTAGCACCTCGCGATGTGTCTGTGTGTCCATTGTCATAACAAAAGAAGTGTAGCAGTCTACAGTGTGCTTTAGCCCATAGAACTTGTTAATTGTTGCAGCAGTAAACTTTATCTTCTCTCCTCACACATGAACTGTAGACTGTGTTGGACTTGCGAGGTGTGCATAGAACTCCTTTACAAGTGAGGTACAGATCTCCTCAGGGTGAGCATCGAAGGTTTTCCACTCATGTGTGCCAATGACATCCGTTATAGCCTGATCGAACTGATCTTTTTCGTCTTTAGGGTATTTAAACCCTAGTTCTGGAAGAACATTCATATCTTTGAGCTTTTTCCATCTCTCTTTTGTTGCCTCATCAAGAAACTTAGATATCTTCAGGACTGGTTGTTGTTTAGGACGATGGGAAGTCTCAGGGGCGTTCTTACAACGAGCCATGAAGTTTTTGTTGAAAATAAGGAAGGAGTGAATATGTGAAGGGAAAGAAAATGGTGAAGGGTGTTCTGTGTGTTTGGGAGAAAATCGAAGAGATGGAGTGAAGAAGAAAAAGTTTTGAGTGTTGAAGAAGATGAAAAGGTGAGAGGACGGTTGATGATGATGAGGAAAATATGGGGAGTTGAAAAAGGTGGGAAAAAACTGAAGAATTAATGGAAGAAGGGAGGTGGTGGGGACGTGTGTCGGCTTTAAGGGAGAGAGAAATTTTTTTGGAGTTAATGTGATAGTTGATGGCTGGAGAGAGAATATGGGTTTATGCGGCTAAGGTTTCTCCTTATTAAATAGGTGACTATTTTCTCTCTTGCTTTTTGTTTTTTTTCCTCTTTTTTAATTCATCCTCCCCACTTTTCCGGATAAAACCTCTCATCGTCTTCTTCTTTCCCCTTTTCTTTTGTACTTCCAAAAGTGGATAAAAACAAACTCCATGTCCTTGTCCTTTTTGCTACCAACCCTGTAGACGGCACGCTCTCCTGCTATGTACCTGACATTGTAATAGGAAAGAGAAAACCTTGTACGAGGGTCACGTGAAAATATATGAAAATTAAAAACAAAGATAACATAAAACTAGACTAAAAAAGCATTATTTATGAACATGCTATAGTATAAAAGATAGAGTTTAGAGATGCAAACTTTCAAGGATCGTGAAGATCCAGGTGTGACTTATCTCTAAGGATAGGGGCTCCACTGTACACCTTCAGGCGTTGGCCATTGACCTTGAAGACTTCACCATCGTCCAATTTCTTGATATCAACCGCGCCATGAGGGTACACCTTGTGTATGATAAATGGTCCTGACCATCTTGATTTCAGCTTTCCAGGAAAAAGCTTTAGCCTGGAATTGTAGAGAAGTACTTGTTGACCTTCTAAGAAATGCCTTGGCAAAATGTGTTTGTCAAGCCACTTCTTGGCTTTCCGTGAAACCGATATATTGATTTTGATATAACTAAATAATTTAAGGACTAAATTGAAAATGAGAAAACGAATTTTTAAGTCCTCAAACCTCTTTATATGTTTAAAGGAAAATGCCTAAGTTAAAAACTAATTTTATCAAAACTTTTCTAAGTGTTCTTGAAGCCAAAACAATGATTTTCGAATCACCGTTTCGGAACGGCCTTAGGCGTTTCGAAACACTTTTGAAACTGTAAACATGTGTTTCAAAACGGGTATCGAAACGATTTCAACACTGTGAACCCTTGTTTCAAAACGGGTTTCGAAACGGCTTAAGAACATCGAGACACCGTATCAAAACGACATCCAACGTTTCGAAACGGTACTCAAGTCAGATTTGAAAAATATGACAGTTGAAAGTTTTTAACTGATTTTACACAAGTCGTTAAGGCGTATCGAAACGATTTCAAGCCGTTTCGATACTGGCCTTGACAGTGGCAAAAATGTTTCGAAACGGGTTTCGAAACGGCTCTTAGCGTATCGAAACAAGCTTAACTGTTTCGATACGGGCTCTTCAATGCACCCAACGGCTCTTTCTCTTTGGGTCTGTTTCGAAATAGGGTCGGGTGTTTCGAAACGGTTGGTTGCAGACTGCATTTATGGAGGGAAGATAACATCCCCAACGACTCTATTGATGAATGCAACAACCACAACAACTAGAATTCAATGAGAAGGTATAAAAGGGACCTCTAAAAGCTTTAGCAACAACTATTGATCCAAAAGCAAACATCCAAACATCAAATCCAAGCATTTGTGCCAAAATCCCATTATTGTCTTGTAACCCAATTGTATTTTTCATTCTTATCATTTCAATTGGGTTGAGTGCTTGTAATTGGGCTACATTGTGTATTGAGAGATATTTGTTTTAGCCAACAACTTCTTTGTTTCTATTGTGTGAGGATTGGGTCAAATTTTGGGTAGAAAATTTGACCGAAATAGTAACAGTTACCTCAATCTAGAAAAGGGGAAGAGCAATTAGTGGAATTGTTGAAAATCCTTAGTGAAGCTAAGGTAGTGGATGTAGAGTTCGACTGGAACTTGAACCACTCTAAAATTCATTGTCTACCATTTTTATTTGTCAATTCCACTTCCAAAAACTATAAAAATCCAATTTACCCCCCTCTTGGTTTATATCGATCTTTCGATCCACTCAACAATTGGTATCAGAGCCTACCTCTTTGAAGGATTAACAACCACAAGAGAAGTTCCTAGGAAGAGTGTGATCATTCAAAAATCAAGATATGACATCTACCTCCGGATCTAGCATGTACGAGTCTCAATCCGCTACAAAACCGCCTTTCTTCAATGGTGACAACTATTCATTTTGGAAGAATCGGATGCACCTCTTCATCAAGTCCAATGATTACTTGGTTTGGGATGTCATTGAAGATGGTCCCTACATTCCATTGAAGCAAGATAATGAAGGAATGATGGTTTTAAAGAAAAAGATGGAGATGAGTGAAGAAGAGAGGAAGAAGATCCAAATAAATGACAAAGCTCTTCACATGCTTTTTTGTTCTTTCGGTCTGTACATCTACTCCAAAGTCTCCTCCATTAAAAGTGCAAAGGAAGTGTGGGATACTCTTGAGACCACCTATGAAGGAACCAATGATGTGAAGGAAACCAAGATTGGAATTCTCAATCTTAGCTATGAGAATTTCAAGATGGAGTCCGTTGAAACGATGTCCAAGATGTTTGATCGCTTCTCAACCATAGTCAACGGGCTTAAAGGATTTGGAGAGACTATTCCGGAAGACAAGCTTGTCCGGAAGCTACTCTACTCACTTCCCGAATCTTGGGATGGGAAGAGAACCGCCATCATCGAGGCCAAAAACTTGAAGACTCTAAAACTTGATGAGCTAGTGGGTTCTCTCCTTACTCATGAGATTATGAAGCAAGGAAGGGAAGAAGAAAAGAAGAATGAAGAGAAAAGAGTAGAAAAGCTAAAGGTGTAAAAGAAGAAGAAAATGGGAACAACCCTCAAAGCTTCATTACTTGAGGAGAGCTCTTCTAGTGATGAGGATGACCTTGAAGAATTGGCTATGATAGCCAAAAAGTTCTCTCGATTCATGAGGTCCAACCGTGGAAGAAAACTGGACTTCAAAGGTAAAAAAAAAAGAAGAAGCGAGAGATCAAATCATTTGCTTCGAGTGCAATAAGCCCGGTCACATTCGTTCGGAGTGCCCTCAACTCAAGAAGAAGGGCTTTGAAAAGAAGAAGAAGCTCAAAGCCAAGCTTGCTACTTGGAGTGATGAGGAGTCATCCGAGGATGACGAACAAGAAGTGGCCAACCTTTGCCTCATGGCACTTGAGGAAGATTCCTCCATGGTAACCTCTAACTCATCATCTTTAGGTTTTACATATGATGAATTAAATGATGCATATGATGAGTTGCAAGAGGTTTATGATGAGTTAGTTGAGAAATACAAGGAGTCGGTCATTAGGAATAAGAAAATTATTTCGGAATTAAATGATAAAAATGACTCACTTTCTCAAGCTAACTTGAAATTTGAGAAAAAGATTTTAGGTTTGAAAGATGAACTTAAGTTTTTCCAAGATGAAAATGTAGACCTAAATAATCTTCTTTCTCAATGCAATAGTGAACACCAAAAGGTGTTAGGTGAGCTTAACAAGCTCAAAGAGTCTTTTAAATATGTTGGTAGTGTGAAGCATGAAAAAGGTGAATCCTCTAAGACAAACCAATCTAGGAGAAAGACTAATAACTACAAACAAAGTAGCTTTCCTAGACATAGTAGAACTAAAAAATTAGAAGTGTATGGGTTCCTAAGAAACTTGTAAAATCTAATAATATTGTTGCTATGTCACCTTGGATTCCTAAGGGAACCAAGCTATTGGGAGCTAACACTCGTGGACCCAAAATGATTTGGGTACCAAAAACAAAAGTTTAATATCTTTGTTTGTAGGGGGAGCATTGCTACAAGGCCAAAGCACAAAGTCAAAACTCATGGTACCTTAATAGTGGATGCTCGAGGCATATGACCGGAGACAAGAGTAGATTCATGGATTTAAAGCCAAAAAGTGGAGGAGTGGTGACATTTGGTGACAACTCCAAAGGCCACATTAAAGGTATTGGCTCCATAGGTAATCACTCTACCATTCTTATTGAAAATGTCTTGTATGTCGACGGTCTTAAACATAATTTGTTGAGCATAAGCCAATTGTGTGATAAAGGATTTAATATTTTATTTGATAAAAATGGATGCAAAATTGTTGACATTAAATATAATAACATTATGCTCATAGGTCATCACATAGGTAACATTTACATGGTGCATCTAGATGACATACATACATCCCATGCATGTTTAGTAGATCAAAATGAAAATGATGCATGGTTATGGCATAGGAAACTAGGACATGCTAGCATTAGTGTTTTAAAAAAATTAGTTTCCCTTGATCTAGTTAGAGGTTTACCCAAGATTAAGTTCTCAAACGATAAAATTTGTGATGCATTTTCTAAGGGTAAACAACATAAGTCATCCTTTAAATCCATTAATGATGTTTCTACAAGTAGGTGTTTACAACTTATCCATATGGATTTATTTAGGCCAATTAGGACTATTAGCTTGGGTGGTAAATCTTATGCATTTTTTCTTGTTGATGATTTTTCTAGATTTACTTGGGTTCTATTTTAAGTACTAAAGATGAGGCTTTAGAAAAATGCATCACGCTTTCAAAACTAACCCAAAATGATCTTGAACTTAGAATTTCACATATTAGAAGTGATCATGGAATCGAATTTCAAAACTTAGGGTTTGAAGAGTTTTTAAATGAAAATGGTATTAGCCACAATTTTCCGGCTCCTCGAACTCCTTAACAAAATGGGGTAGTTGAGAGGAAAAATAGAACTTTACAAGAAATGGCTAGAACCATGTTTTAGGAAAACAATTTACCTAAATATTTTTGGGCGGAAGCCACATACACCGCTTGCTACATTGTAAACCGAGTAATGATTAGGCCAATTTTAAAGAAAACACCTTATGAGATTTTAAAATCTAAAAAGCCTAACATTAGCTATTTTCATCCTTTTGGTTGCAAGTGTTTTGTTTTAAATAATGGAAAAGACAACTTAGGTAAATTTGATGCAAAAAGTGATGAAGTTATTTTCATAGGATATTCTTTAACCTCTAAAGCCTATCGTGTATTTAACAAGAGAACTTTAGTAGTAGAAGAATCTATACATGTTGTATTCGATGATAACCTCCTTGCAAGGAAGGATTCTTGTGATGATGATGATGTAGGAATCATAAATGTCTTTGATGGAGGACAAACTTCAAAGGAGGATGAGATTCCAACAAAAGAAGAGGACACACAAGATCCACCTCTTGAAGCCTTGAAGGACTTGGCTCTTGAGGAAAAGGAAGTGAGCTACCCAAGGGAGTTCAACTATGTCAAAGATGGTGAAATCTTGGGTGATCCATCCAAGGGGGTAACCACTAGATCTTTTCTTAAACTTATGAACCATGTTGCATTTATCTCATGCATAGAGCCTAAGAATATAAAAGAAGCATTGAAAGATGATTTTTGGATTATGGCTATGCAAGAAGAGTTAAATCAATTTGAGAGAAGTAATGTTTGGACATTAGTTGATAGGCCTAGTAATCAATCTACTATAGGAACTAAATGGGTCTTTAGGAACAAACTAGATGAGAGTGGTAACATTGTGAGAAATAAAGCTAGATTAGTAGCACAAGGTTACACTCAAGAAGAGGGGATAGATTTTGATGAAACTTATGCACCCGTAGCTAGAATGGAAGCCATTAGGATGTTGCTTGCATATGCATGTTATCATGATTTCAAGTTTTTTCAAATGGATGTTAAAAGTGCATTTTTAAATGGTTTTATAAATAAGGAAGTGTATGTGGAACAACCATCGGGTTTTGAAGACTCAAAATTTCCAAATCATGTTTTCAAACTTACTAAAGCTCTTTATGGTTTAAAACAAGCTCCTAGAGCTTGGTATGAAAGACTTTCAAACTTTTTAATTGAAAAAGGTTTTGAAAAAGTTAAGGTGGACACTACACTTTTTATAAAAAGATATAAAAATGACATCTTAATAGTACAAATTTATGTTAATGATATTATTTTTGGTTCTACTAACGAATGTCATTGCAAAGAGTTTGCTAAGCTAATGCAAGGTGAATTCGAGATGATCATGATGGGGGAGCTCTCATTCTTTTTGGGACTTCAAATCAAGCAAAGGAAGAATGACACCTTCATCAATCAAGCAAAGTACATCAAGGATATCCTCAAGAAGTTTGGCTTGGAGAATGCAAAGCCTCAAGCCACACCTATGAGCTCATCTACAAAGCTTGACAAAGATGAAGAAGGTAAGTGTGTTGACTCTAAGCTTTACCGTTCTATGATTGGATCATTGCTTTACCTTACCGCAAGTAGACCGGATATCTTGTTTAGTGTTTGCTTGTGTGCTAGGTTTCAAGCTAGTCCTAGAGAGTCTCACCTTATAGCCGTTAAGGGAATCTTTAGGTACCTTAGAGATACCCCTTGTTTAGGTCTTTGGTACCCTAGAGACTCAGCCTTCAACCTTCATGCTTATTCGGATGCGGATTATGGGGGTGTAAAATCGATAGGAAGAGTACTTCAGGAACTTGTCAATTCTTAGGTAGTATGCTCATATCTTGGTTCTCTAAGAAACAAAATAGTGTAGCCTTATCTACCACCGAAGCCGAGTACATATCCTTAGGGAGTTGTTGTGCTCAAGTCCTTTGGATGAAGCAACAACTCTTAGATTATGGTATTAAAGTTTAAACCATACATCTTAAGTGCGATAACACTAGTGCAATATGTTTGACAAAAAATCTCATCCAACACTCTAGAACTAAACATATAGAAATAAGGCATCATTTCATGAGAGATCGCGTCCTTAAGGAAGATGTTGTTATAGAGTATGTTGACACCTTAAATCAATTAGCGGATATCTTTACAAAACCTTTAGATAAAGAGCGTTTTTGGTCCCTTAGGAGAGAGTTAGGTCTAACTAGCCTATCTTGACCTTTTAGGACCTCTTTTGTGCTTAAAATTGCTTGATCTTGTGAAATTGCATATTTGTGTGTTGTAACTCTTGAAAATATTCATGCTTATAGTTAGGGGGAGTATGTTTATGTTTGCACATGTTATTCCTGCTCATTCATGTCATTCATGCAAATTAGGCCTTAAAAAATTTCATTTTTCTGCACTTTTAGAGAATCATCTACACTTCCAGGCCCAGGTGTGTCGAAACGAGTCCACCTGTTTCGATACGGGTGCCTTAAAATTTCATCTGAGAGAAGGGTGTTTCGAAATGCCTTCCAAGGGTTTCGAAACGTTTTTGCTACTACCAAGGGGTGTATCGAAACATGTTTCGATACGAGTCAACATGGGATTTCATACGGTCAAAGCCGTATCAAAACGGTCAGCTGGACTTGAAAAGTCAGTCAACTCTCAGTGCCCGCGTTTCGGAACGGTCGAAACCTGTTCCGAAACGGGTTAGCAGACAGCTTTATAGAGGGCTTTTAATGATAAAGTTTCACTTTAATTAAAATTCCCCCAAATCTTGAGGGCTTTTACTCTTAAACACAAGTCTAAGCAAGCATCAACAATTTTGTGCAAGGATTTCCATATATTCATCCAAAATCCCAATTTAAGGTATATTTTCTTTGTCCTTTAATTTTTATTCGAATCATAGGTTAGAAAATTCTAATTTTGTATAGATTATGTATTTTGATACTTGGGTTTTTCAAATCTTGTAAAAAAATTCAAAATCTTCAAATTTTTGATTCGAATATATTGTTTTTGATTCGTCTTTTTTTCTTTTTTTTAAATTGTTTTTCTCTTAATTTTTTTTTGTTTTGTATCTTTGTTCTTAAAATTTTTTTTAAACCTAAGTGGGATTTGCCATTGGATTGAATTAAGGAATTTCATGCATACACTTCAAATTTGTTTTAAATTGCTTGCTTTATGTTTTTAGGATTTTTTCAATGGATCCCGCTAACAAGAAACGAAAGGCATCTCAATCGAGTGAAGCTTCAACTCAAGCCGCTCTCTGTCCCAACCTTACTCAACTTTTTCTCAAGAGTCTCAAAACTCCGGCGATGAGGGAGCGTTTCCAATATGTCAAGGAGTTTGGCGTTCGTCATGAGCGTGTTGTTGACATGTCGTTTCTTGACTCTGAGCGCTTTCTCTTCCGTTATCTCCATCGTTTACAAGAATGGAGCTTCTTTGGTTTCTTGAGTATCCCGGATATTTGCTACAATCACATGGTTCTTATCTTCTACTCTAATACCCAACTCTTTAACAATGAAGACAACTCTGAAGTTGTTCGCATTGAGTCTCAAATCTTGGGAAAGAAGTTTGTCATTGACATACCTTACTTAGAGACTACTTTTGGTCTTAAGAATGAAGGAATCGAGAATGAGACTCATTTTGGTTCTCACACCAGTTCAGTGCTTGCCTTGGATGCTCACGATAGGTTTCTTCACGTGATGGTCTCGTGGTTCATTCGCCCCTCCGGAGGTAAATTTTCTCACGTTCGTCAAGTAGATTATTTTTGGCTTGAATGTTTTTGTCGTGGAGAGAACCCTAATCTTGTTAAGATCATGTTTATCGAGATGATGAATAACGTTAAGCTCCATGAAACTGATACGCTCAAGTCTTTCACTTATGGGATTGTTTTAAGTTATATCTTTGGAGAGCTTAATCTTGATTGCACCTATGACTCGCCGGAACCCCGCAAGCAAAAACTTGGTGAATCTTCTCTCCGCAAGTCCGGATTTCAATACATCAACAATGGCCAATGGGAACGTGTTGATAGGGAAGCACCTCCACCTCAAGTTGAACCTCAACCACAAGCTCCGGTTGCTAACAATGAAGCTCTCATGACTTTTCTCACCGAGCGGTTCAACACAATGGACACTAACATGGCTAGAGGTTTTGGTGCTATCAATACTCACTTGCAATCTGTGGAGGATCGTCTCCTTGCAAATGAGAATCGAATCACATTGAGAACCAACATCAATCTATGGACATGTCTTCCTCCACTTTTTATGGCCAATGGATGGATTTTCGTCGCTCTCAAGCTAAGGACGATGATGATTCCATGGATGATGATGGTGACGACGACGAGGCTTAGGATTCTCATGTCATCTCATATTAGCTATTTATATTAGGACAAAGATTGCATCTTTATTTCCTTTCTATTTTATGAACCTATGCTTTGCTTATTTTGTTTGGGATTAAGCTTTGAACTTATTGTTTAAGATTTATGTTTTGGATATTTGAATTCTATGAATTTATAATATGTTGCTTATTGCTTATTGATTATTGCTTTTAACCTTATCTCTTCTCTTTGATCCTTGTTTATTATTTTTGATCTAACAAAAAGGAGGAGAAGTAATCTAAGAGCCAAAATTCGTTTTAAGTGTTTTTAAGTTTTAAAACTTGAATTTAAATCCTTTTAAAACTTTAAAACCCATCTTAAATTGAGGGGGAGTTAGAATGCATTCAAAATCTTCAAAACTCTTAAAAATTCTAACTTTGGTTTTGTTATATCAAAAAGGGGGAGATTGTGAAACCGGTAAATTGATTTTGATATAACTAAAGAATTTAAGGACTAAATTGAAAATGAGAAAACGAATTTTTAAGTCCTCAAACATCTCTATATGTTTAAAGGAAAATGCCTAAGTTAAAAACTGATTTTATCAAAACTTTTCTAAGTATTCTTGAAGCCAAAACAGTGATTTTCGAGTCACCATTTCGGAACGGCCTTAGGCGTTTCGAAACACTTTTGAAACTGTAAACCTGTGTATCGAAACGAGTATCGAAACGGTTTCAACACTATGAACCCTTGTTTCGAAACAGGTTTCGAAACAGCTTAAGAACATCGAGACATCGTATCGAAACGACATCCAACGTTTCGAAACGGTACTCAAGTCAGATTTGAAAAATATGACCGTTAAAAGTTTTTAACTGATTTTACACAAGTTGTTAAGGCGTATCGAAACGATTTCAAGTCGTTTCGATACAGGCCTTGACAGTGGCAATAATGTTTCGAAACGGGTTTCAAAACGGCTCTTACGTATCGAAACAAGCTTAACCGTTTCGATACGGGCTCTTTAATGCACCCTAACGGCTCTTTCTATTTTGGTCTGTTTCAAAACAGGGTTGGGCGTTTCGAAACGGTTGGTTGCAGACTGCATTTATGGAGGGAAGATAACATCCCCAACGGCTCTATTGATGAATGCAGCAACCCCAATGGCTAGAATTCATTGAGAAGGTATAAAAGGGACCTTTAAAAGCTTCAGCAACAACTATTGATCCAAAAGCAAACATCCAAACATCAAATCCAAGCATTTGTGCCAAAATCCCATTATTGTCTTGTAACCCCAATTATATTTTTCATTCTTATCATTTCAATTGGGTTGAGTGCTTGTAATTGGGCTACATTGTGTATTGAAAGATACTTGTTTTAGCCAACAACTTCTTTGTTTCTATTGTGTGATGATTGGGTCAAATTTTGGGTAGAAAATTTGACCGAAATTGTAACGATTACCTCCTTATCCTAGAAAAGGGGAAGAGCAATTAGTGGAATTGTTGAAAATCCTTAGTGAAGCTAAGGTAGTGGATGTAGAGTTCAATGGAACTTGAACCACTCTAAAATTCATTGTCTACCATTTTTATTTGTCAATTCCACTTCCAAAAACTTTAAAAATCCAATTCATCTCCTCTCTTGGTTTATATCGATCATTTGATCCACTCAACACTTTCTCCTTGTAGATGCGAGCATTCTCATATGCTTGGGCTCTAAATTCCTCCAGCTCATTAAGCTCTAGCAACCTTCTTTCACCAGCAAGTTGGGCATCCATGTTGAGTTTCTTGATTGCCCAATAAGCTTTGTGCTCAAGCTCAATGGGTAGATGGCACTCCTTGCCAAATACGAGCTTGAAGGGTGACATGCCCAAAGGCGTCTTGAAGGTTGTCCTATACGCCCAAAGTACTTCATCCAACTTGGGGGACCAGTCTTTTCTCTTAGGATTAACCACCTTCTTCAAGATTTGATTGATTTCTCGGTTGGAAACTTCAGCTTGTCCGTTTTTCTGCGGATGATATGATATAGCAATCTTGTGCCTGACTCCATAGCGATGTAATGCTTTAGCAATAAGCTTGTTGTCAAAGTGAGTTCCTTCATCACTAGTGATGGCTCTAGGTGCTCCAAACCTCGTGAAGATGTTCTTGTGAAGAAACTTTATGACTGTCTTGGAGTCGCTCCTTGGGGTGGCAACAACCTCCACCCATTTTGACATGTAGTCGACTGCTAGCAAGATCTATTGATCTCCATATGATGCAGGAAACGGCCCCATGAAGTCAATTCCCTACACGTCAAATATTTCAACCTCTAGAATATTTTGCAATGGCATTTCATTCCGCCTAGAGATGTTCCCCGTTCTTTGGCATCTGTCACAAGTCTTATAGAACTCGTGTGCATCCTTACAAAGTGTAGGCCAATAGAATCCTGCTTGAAGAACTTTTACAGCAGTCCTAGCACCACCAAAATTCCCTCCACATGGCGATGAATGACAGTGGTACAGAATGCTATGGTATTCTTCTGCTGGAACACATCTCCTTATGATCTGATCAGGACATTGCTTGAACAGGTAGGGTTCATCCCAATAGTAGAATCTTGCATCATGTCTGAATTTCTTGAGTCCCTGGCTAGATAAATCAAGAGGCAAAATACCACTAACAAGATAATTAACAATATCGGCATACCACGGAATTGTTGTAACAGCTAACAGTTTCTCATCAGGGAATTCCTCCTTAATTTCAGTTTCACTACCTTGTGTGATAGCATTTTCTAGCCTAGATAAATGATCAGCTACCTAGTTCTCACATCCTTTCCTATCTCTAACTTCTAAGTCAAATTCTTGTAGCAAGAGTATCCACCTAATAAGTCTAGGCTTAGCATCCTTTTTAGTCACTAAGTACTTAATGGTTGAATGATCGGTATGAACTATAACCTTAGTGCCTATCAAGTATGACCTAAACTTATCAAAGGCAAATACTACATCAAGCAATTCTTTTTTAGTAGTGGTGTAATTGATTTATGCATCATTCAAAGTGCGACTAGCATAATAGATAACATGAAAGAGTTTACCTCGGCGTTGTCCAAGTGGTGCACCGACGACGTAGTCACTTGCATCACATATCAGCTCAAATGGCTCGTTCCAATCAAGTGGAATGACAACTGGTGTTGAGATAAGCTTCTCCTTCAGTTCTTAAACGCGCTATAGCAATCTTTGTCAAACACAAATGGTTGATTTTGCTGTAGCAAATTGCATAGCGGCTTTGAGATCTTCAAAAAATCCTTGATGAATCTTTGATAGAAGTGAGCATGCCCTAGGAAGCTTCTTACTCCCTTAACAGTAGTGGGGGGGAGGTAGTTTTTCAATGACCTCGACCTTTGCTTTGTCAACTTCTATCCATTGCTTCGAGATCTTGTGGCCTAAGACTGTTCCTTCTGTTACCATGATATGGCATTTTTTCCAATTGAGCACCAAGTCAGCTTCCTCACACCTCTTTAGGACCTTGGCAAGATTGCCCAAGCATGTGTCGAAGTCATCTCCGGAGATCGAGAAGTCATCCATGAAAATTTCTAAAAAATCATCGACCATGTCTGAAAAGATAGCCATCATACATCTTGGAAAAGTTGTTGGAGCATTGCAGACACCAAAGGGCATTCTCTGAAAAACATAAGTTCCATAAGGGCATGTGAAAGTCGTCTCCTCTTGGTCTTCGAGTGCTATAGCAATCTGATTGTACCCAGAATACCCGTCAAGAAAGCAGTAGAATGCCTTGCCTGCTAGTCGATCCAACATCTGATCAATTAATAGGAGGGGGAAATGGTCCTTCTTGGTCGCCTTGTTGAGCTTCCTATAGTCCATGCAAATCCTCCACCCCGTAACGGTTCTAGTAGGCAATAGCTCATTCTCCTCGTTGCTTACCACGGTCACGCCTCCTTTCTTTGGTACACATTGCACCGGGCTGACCCATGAGCTATCGGATATCGGGTAGATTACTTCAGCATCAAGCCACTTGATTATCTCGTTCATCACTACATTCTTCATGATTGGGTTTAATCTCCTCTGGGGCTCAACTGAATTGTTGTGACAATTATCAAGAAAAACTTTGTGCATACATATAGCAGGGCTTATACCCTTCAAATCAGCCATAGTCCACCCTATCGCATTTTTATGATGTAACAACATATTTACTAAACTAGGCTCTTGCTTAGGCGTGAGATTAGATGAGATTATCACATGCAAAGTTTCATTGCTCCCTAAGTAAACATATTTAAGATGTGATGGCAAAGGTTTCAGTTCTAAAGAAGGTGCATGCTCAAGGGAAGGTTTAGGAGGTACAAATTCTGAAAAATCAAGAGGTTCAAAGTGCGTACCTGGTCTAGCCTCGAGTCTACTAGACTGCTCCAGTTCCCTTAAGAGCTCTTCTTGGTCTGAATCATCAGCTTTGCAGAGTGCTTCAAACTCTTCCATTTGCATCTCATTGCTACAGCAAAACTCATCAATCATATTATGTGTTGTAGCATCTACATATTGGCATACTCCTAGGTTGTCTGCATACTTGAGGTTGTCATAAATATTGATTGTGACTGTCTGATCAGCCACTCGCATCGTGAATTCACCCTTCTCACAATCGATCAAAGCTCGCCTAGTGGCTAAAAATGGCCTACCCAAGATAATGGGTGTGTTACTATCAGCTTCATAGTCGAGGATTAAGAAGTCGACTGGAAAGATAAATATGTCCACTTTTACCACAACATCTTCAACTCTTCCTTCTGGGCGAACATGAGAATGATCTGCTAGCTGTAGCACAACCTTGGTGGGCTGTGCCTCTCGAATTCCCAATTTCAAAAAATCGACTTAGGCATCAAGTTAACACTTGATCCCAAATCACAAAGTTCTCTTTCAACAAACTTATCGCCAATAGAGCATGGGATAGCAAAACTACCTAGGTCCTTTCTTTTAGGTGGCAGCTTGCTCCACATAGAATAGCGTTCTTCTACTATAGCGACAGTTTCTTGCTTCTTGACCTTCCTCTTTTTCGTGACTATATCCTTGAGAAACTTGGCATATGTTGGCATCTGATCAATGGCCTCCAGAAATGGGACATTGATATGTAATTTGTCCAGGATATCTACAAATTTCTGGAACTGAAGGTCTTCTTTTTGCTTCTTGAGTCGTTGAGGAAAAGGAGGTGTGGGTCTAACTTCATTTCTCTAAACTAGTGGAGTTGCATCTTTTGTTGTGGCAAAAGCAGGCTCCTCCTCCGGTGTTTCTTTTGCTATGACTTCCTCACCCTTTTCTTCAACTGGAGGATCTTGTGAGTTATCTTCTTCATGAGACAAGTTGGGCTGAGAGTCCTACTTCTCCTTTCCCCCAAACTTGTCTTCCTTTCTAATTTCCTTGACACTCCTTAATGTGAGTGCGCTGTATTGTTCCTTGCTATGGTGCTTAGTGGCTTCAGTGTCACTAGGCAGACTTCCTTGTGGTCGCGCATGCAATGTTTGAGCTATCTGACCAACTTGTGTTTCTAAGGCTCGAAGAGAGGAACTATGGCTTTGCAATAAGGCTCCTTGACTTTTAATGTTTGATGCATGATCTTGTAGCAAAACTTTCGTGGTTCCCATGAAATCTTTTGTCATAGCCATAAATTCTTTGAATGTAGTCTCCAACGAACTGTTTGATGAAGATGATGTTCTCTTGTGACCTTACCATGGCATCATCTGGTTAAAAGATGGTGCTTCGATCAGATTTTGTTATGGCGCTGGCTGAGCAGAATTGGTGTGCCCTTGATTACCCCAACTGAAATTTGGATGCTAACGTCATCCTGGGTTGTAGGTATTGGAGTATGGATTGTTGTTGCGGTTATAATTCCTCACGTAGTTGAATGATTCTTGATTGTCACGACATTCACTCAAATGGTGATTGCCATCGCATCTGAGACATGAGGTTGTGGACTTCACTTCCTTGACTTCGTTGGGACGTTGGAGGTTCTTTAGCATATTTGTGATAGCAGCTAACTGGGTGGCTACCGAGTCATCAGCTTCACTGTCTCGAGCTACTTGGGTTCTCCTCCCCGTTCCAGGCTTTGTGGTCGGAAACTAGTAATCATTGTTGGCTACCCTATCAAGAATGTCAAATGCTTCCTACGGTGATTTGTCTAACAAGGTCCAATTTACTGAAGCATCTAGCATCATCCTTGTAGGCGCATTTACCCCATTATAGAACATAACCACTTGGGTCCAATCATGAAAACCATGATTTGTGCACTTCCTCAATAATCCCTTGAATCGATCCCAACACTCATACATGGATTCTCATCAACTTGATGAAAAGAAGCTATATCATTTCTCAACTGAGTGTTTCTATTTGATGGATTATACCGTAGCAGAAAACTTTTGCATAGATTTGTCCAAGTCTCCATTGATCCAGCTGGCACTCCACTTAGCTCTGTTCTAGCACGATCACGTAAAGAATATGGAAACAATTTAAGCTTTAGCACATCCTCGTGCACTCCTTGTTGTCTGAACGAGTCACAAACTTCCAAGAAAGTACGGATATATTGTCTTGCATCTTCATGAGGCATACCTCCAAACTGACCAATAGTGTTCAACATGTTGAACATAACAAGTTTAAGCTCGAACTGGGCTGCCTGAATTTTTGGAGCTACTATTCTGGGATAGAGATCGTCCAAGATAGGTGTCAAATGATCTCTAATTGCTCGTGATCGAGCTGCTTCTCCTTGGCCATTTGCCATAGCATCTATGTTACCTTGAGGTGGTGGAATTTCTTCGTTCATATTTCTATTCTCTCCTCTTCGAACACATTTCCCAAGTCTCAAGAAATGCTCGATTTTAAAATTAGGTGACTGCAGGGGTCCTCTAGGTCAAAAAAATGAAGCATCTGTCTATGTCAAAAAATGAAGCATTAAAATGATATAAATAGCTCATACATCAATGTGGCATGTGCATACCATGGTTAGTATTGAATGGAATATCTTAAGAAAGCCGGCTTGCCTATTGCAGCAGGTGTTAGCCATTGTTGTACAGTGTGGGTGGATCAGTTATCTTGATTCTTTTATCAATACTAGACAGTTCACAAATATAAAAACAATTTTTTTATATATGTTTCAACATACATAAAATTGCATATGCATCAGTGTTTATGTGTTTGGAGTTTGGACAATAGTTGTATATTTCCCCATGCATGAGTCTCATTATGACATCTATGACTATTTTCCGGGTAACTATATTCAACACCTTCCGTCTCTTGTTTTGCTTATAACTATCCATGAAGTTGGTTGAGTTCCTTGTCACATTTCCTTCTAAAACGATGAACTTTCTCTCCTGCTTACGGGCTTTAGAGAGAACTGATCAGTAAAGTGTGATGTTATGTTTTCTTGGAAGGATAGTCTTATGTGTTGTATCATTAATTATTCTAGCTCAATTTGTATTGCAAAATTATACATCACCATTTGAGATAAAAGTGGAATGTTTTTGAGCTTTTTAAGAAATGCTGGATACAGCTTTATTACTTTTTAAGAAAGTATTATGATAGTAATGGGTAATTAGATATGTGTTTGGGATGAAATTGAAATTTTGTAAGACTTTGAACTAATGCTTCTGCTTGTTTCTTCTTGAGGCTTGATTCTAGTGTCGATTTGTGTTTAAGAATATCGATTTCTCTAGAAAGCAACTGAAATTTGAGTGTCAATAAAGATTTGTTTTGTTTGTTTTGAAAAGGTATAAGGCTATACGCTTATAGAATAATGTCCCATTGGTAATGCATTTATTTCTCAATTATGATATTTAATTAGTAAACTTTTCTTCCTTCGGATCAGGCATCAATTACTTGAAGCTGTGACCACTTTCGTAAGGCATCAACGAGCTTTAAGCTGCGAATTATGGGTTTCAGTTGTAGTTGTAGTTGTGCTATATTCATAATACCTAGGTGCTATACTGAAGTCAGTCCAAAATCATGGAGTGCAACAGAGATGAAGCATTTAGGGCAAAAGAAATTGCTGAAAGGAAAGTAAAAGAGAGGGATAATGGATTATGCTGGAGCTAAAAAATTTGCTTTGAAGGCTCAAAACTTGTTTCCTGGCCTTGATGGTATTGCCCAGATGTTGACAACTCTTGATGTGTATATTTCTGCTGAGAATAAACTATAAAGTAAGGGGGAGAGAATTGTCATCGCTTGAATCTAGGAATCTTTTTGCAATGGGAGAGATGAAGCATTTGTGGCCTTGTTGCCTTCTTTTGTTCTCGCCTATGTTTGAGCCTTTGTGTCGTGTTTTTTTGTTATGTTGAATGAAGTTCCTGATTTGATAAAAAAAAATCAACATAAAAGTACAATATTATTCCTAAAACCATTTTTTTTCAGAGGACTAGATGCATGTAATTTCCATACAAGGAAGAATTCAATGCATATGAGTTGTCAACGACTGAATGAAGAATCTTAAAATATATTTAAATCGGTCTAATGGGAGAGCATTTGGATAACTTGACATTATTTGTCAAAAGAAACCATTTAAAAGCTTTTAAATTTATGGAACTAATCAGGGATGACCGAGTGGGCTGGAACTTGGAAGAGCCGTATATGATTTAAAAATAATTTTAAAAATTTTCTATGTATTTTTTTTTATAAAAATCTACTTTCCATTGAATTTTTTGAGTTATTAAAGAATATTTTATTATTTTAAATATTTTTGTGGGGGTACCCATACCTCATAGTCCCATTGTGTTCCACTCAGTTCAAGTAAATTAACATTGTAACATTTAATATCAAGATTCGAATTTATAAATAAAATAAACAAACATTTTTAGCCCCTCGACTTTTTAATTTGCTCCCTCTGTAGGCTCCCTCTATAGAGCACCTATGCAATGTCCGTAGTTTTCCGACTTCCTTTTCATTTCTCCCAAGTCCCATCCCTCAGCTTTGAATTTTTTTAGGAAAAACTACACCGATGGTCCCCAAACTATTACCGTTTTCTTATCTTGGTCCTTAAACTATGTTTTTCGGCAAAATTATTCCTTCTATTACATAGTTCTCCTGTTTTGGTCTCCCGACGTTAAATAGCTAACGGTTTTGCTGACGTGGTATTTTTTAAATATTTTTTAATCATTTCTCTCTCCTCTTAAAAATGCCACGTCAACAAAACCGTTAGCTATTTAACGCCAGGGACTAAAACAGGAGAACTATGTAACAGAAGTGATGATTTTGCCGAAAAACATAGTTTGGGGACCAAAATAGGAAAATGGTAATAGTTTGGGAACCACCAGTGTAGTTTTCCCTTTTTTATAGAAGACTAAAAACATGTCATCTCTTGGTAGACCTATACTAAGTATTACAATATTCGAATGCAATTTATTCAATAAATTTAATCATTTCAACTCTATTCGAAAATATCTAATCGAATGCAATTTTTTTTCAAATCCCAATAACTTATAATTAGGGATGGTCATTTGACCCATATTCGATGGATTCTGACCCGATCTAATCTTATAGGGTTGGGTTTTTTAAAGAAATTTTGGGTTCATGTCGGGGTTTTTGAGAATATGGTCGGGTCGGGTTTGGACTTAAGATGAAATATACCCGGCCCGACCTAAAATAATAGTTTAATTTTATTCAAAATATTTAGGTATAATTGTTACAATGCCCCTCTTTATATATATATATATATATATATATATATATATATATATATATCCCTATTTTGTCTAATAAAAATGGAATAATTATTATAATGCTCTCTCTTTATTTGTATTTTCTCAATTAACTCTCTATTTTATCGAATAATAATAAAAATGATAAAAAAATAATTAATGTCGGGACGATTGAAATAAAGTTTTTACTCTAAAATTTAGGTTCGGGTCGGGTGGAACATCATAAATTGTCAGGTCGAATTTAGATAAAAGTGCTAAATTTTCGGGGCAGGTGCGGATCAGCAAAAACTCAACTCATGAACATCCCTACTTAAAAATTATAGTAGCAAATGTTCTGTTTAAGAACAAACCTCAAAAGCAAGATGAACACAAAACAGTGGCCAATGGGCGCCTTTAAAAAACAGAGACATTGAGAGGTGAAGAAGTGGAAGACAAAAGTGCTTCACTTTTCCAGTTCCATGTTGCACAACACGGATTCCCTGCACTCCCCCACATTATAGAATCCATAACGTGACATGTGTCTATGTCTAAAATACCACACCACATGCCTACCACAATGGGTCTATTTTTCTCGACTCGAATTGAACTCGAAATTAATTAGTATTAAACCAAAAATATTACAGTTAAAAGGATGGTGAACGATCGACACATTGCAACGATGGTGAAGATGGAGCATATGTTTCAAGAAGGAAATCAACTTACCACTAGTATGATCAAAATTGCTAGTTCTGAGGATTTGTTGTGTCATCGGTTTTTCTCCCCATATGAGGTGCTACACCAGCTACATATAAATTGTAATAGCTAGGGTTTAGTTGTTCATTTCTTTTTTTAATATAAAAAATAAGAGTAGTTTCTAAAATTTGAATTTTGTAGTCTCATTTTCATGGTATTGAAATAGAACCAAATCAACCAATAATTTGTTGGTCAATGGATTTAGTTTTATTTTCTTAAAAAATAATTCCGAACTATCGGTAAATCATAGGGTAATTATTCAATACACTAGCGGTGGAAATTAAAAGTTTTCACAAGCGCCTTAGTTTTAGAATACATTATTTTAATTTAAGGTGTAGGGTTTAGGGGTTTAGAATTTAGAGACGGTGATTAAAATTTAGGGTTTATAGGTTAAAACCTAAATCCTCACATATTAACCTAAAAACTAAACCATGACCTCTAAACTCTAAATTCTAACCCTAAACCTTAAATTCTAACCACATTCCCTAAATTCTAAATTCTTACCCCTAAACCCTAAATCATGCACCCTAAACTAGAACTCTAAACCCTAAAATTAATACGCTTGTAGAAACTTTTAATTTTCACTGTCAGTGCATTGAAAATAAATCCTAAAGCATATGTGGAAGAAAAGAGAAAAGTGTTTGACCTCGTCTCTTGTACAATTTTTTTTAATAAATCTTAAATCTAATCTTAATTCTACCTAAAGGAGAGGTAAAGAAGCCGACTCTTGTACAGTTTCTATAACCATTATATACAAGGACGGATGTATTAAGGGTATGGAAGGGGTTTGTATATTTTTATTTGTTTTGTTTAATGATAATTTAAACTTTATTAGTTTAAATATTTGTCAAATTAAATTGTATTCTTTCTAAATTCTAATTTTATTTTTTCGCTAATTGACCTAGTGATCATCGATGTTCATCTACTTCACACTGTGTGGGTTACCTCGGTATTTGCTTTGAAAATATTATTGTAACAATATTTAAAAAGTCATATCATTGTCAATTTTAAAGTTAAAAAAAATTGTCCTCTCTATTATCTAATCATAACTCCATCTCTAATTATTTACTGTTACAAATAGTTGCATAAAACAAATTTACTTGCTTCAGCAAAAGGGGTTGATTCCTTATTTAGAAAGACAGATTAATCATCGTTACTGATAGCAATAGCAATGAAGCGAGACGAAAATTGAAAATTATTTATCCACTTTTGATTTGCCTTTTTCATGGACGATGCAAATACCTACTATCAAAATATCAAAGACGAAAATTGTTTTATTTATTTGTAATCTTAACGTCCAATGTTATGATTAGACAAACATATTTGAAACATACCTCCAAATAAGAGTTGTCTTATTTTTAAATGAGTAATTATTTTTAATGCATAAGCGCTTGTGAAAAATTTGTTTACACAAGTACCTTAATTTTAAAATTTATGAACTCTAGTTGCTGCAGTGTTTGACCTAATTTTTCCTCTCTACTCCAATTGTGCCGCAAGGGCTCTCACCCTTTTTTCTTTGATTAGCCGGCGGCGGTTCCAACTTTTATGTTGGTTACCGTCCGCCGGATTCATTAGTTACCCGCTTTTTTATTTTCTTGTTTTTTATATTTTTAATAAAATCTCTGTCCTTGTGGCACATGTTTTCTCTGTCCTTGTGGCACGTTTTTTCGTTATTTTTATGGTTCGTTTCATCTGTCGTTTTGACATGATTTCAGCATACCTTAGCGTTCATTTGGTGTTTTTACAATGATCTTCGCGGCGTTAGTTTCTGATTTTGATTCTGTCGGTGTTCATAGAAAGATAGATCCCCTCTCGGTTGGTGGTTGTTTGCCGATGTAATCAGACCTGGGTAGCGGAGCAATCTGTCTGATAGTTTGATTCGATCACCACTCCTTTTTCACATTATTAGCTTAAAAGAAATTAACTAATTTTAGTTAGTTAGTTTAAGCTAACAGACTCAGTTAATCTGTTAGCCCAATCTGTTACTTGGGTCAAGCCCACTATAAATATGGGTCAAGGTCTGTGTAATTTCTTTAATGCAGTTTCAATAAAATAAACAGATTTCTTTGACTTTCTCAAATTCCCAATTACTCTTTGACTCGTCTTCTCCGTTCCTCCCTTTCTCTTATCGTTCTTCTCGTAGTTATCTTTCCGATCACTATCTCGACACACATTATAAAGCGTCTCGTTTGGATAGAGACAAGGAAATTCAGGAAGACTTCTGGATTTTATCGGTATGCTAATATCTATGAAAATATTTATTTTTCTTTGCATCTTTGGGTTGTTTGAGATTTTGATGTACTAGATCTCATTATTCTCTATTTTGGATGCTTTGTATTTGAGATATTTTCATGGTTATTAATAAAATTCAGTTGTTATTGTCAAAAAAAAGAATTTATGAACTCTGTTTAGGGTTTAAGAATTTAAGTGTAGTAGTTTTGAATTTAAGGTTTATTGATAGAAATTTGAGTTTAGGGTTTATAGGTTAAAACTTAAATCTCTAACCATATTACAACTTAAACCCTAAACCTTAAATTTTAATCATAATCCCTAAATTTTTAATCCATATACTAAAACTCCTAAACTTTAAACCCTAAACTAAAATATTAAACCCTAAAATTAAGGCGCTTGTAGAAACAAAAAAAAAATTCACCCCTGTGTATAGGATAATAATCCTTTTGAATATAATAAAAGGAAAATACTTTGATGCACAAGCTTGTGTAAACTTTAGTTTACACAAGCCCTTTAATTTTAGGGTTTAGGGTTTAGGATTTTAGGTTAGGGTTTAGGGGTTTAGTATGTAGGGTATATAATTTAAGATTTATGGTTAGAATTTAGAGTTTAGGGTTTAAGTTTTAGGTTGCTAGGGTTTGTGATTTAGATTTTAAATTTTATAAAAGGATTGTGTAAAAAAAATTTACACAGCTTGTGCATCAAAATAAAACCCATAATAAAATAGGTTAAATATATACAAAAATGATAGTGACAAACAAACAATTGCCACAAAAATTTTAATACTATAAAAAATGATGGAAATTGATATTATTTATCGAGAACGTTATTTATAAATGTTTAAATTTAGATAATCAACAATGAATTATATACTTTTTGGGATTAAAGAGTAAGTTTACTATTGTCTAAACTTAATTTTTTAAAATATTTTTATGAAGTCATGACCCCAATGATCGCTGGTTAGTTCCGACTAATTACTTAATTACATGGAAGATTTACGTAACAAAAATGTTTACTATAGTTTAAATTTTGATACATCAAGAATAGTTGTATACAGACTGAATATAGGACAAAATCCGTACTGCGGGAACGATCCCGCAAATCTTCGCATCCACCACATATCTTGTTTTCTTCATCAATTTGAGTCACACTGCTAACTTTTCCGATCATAAACTTTAATAAAATTATTTCGATATACATTTTATAAGTTGATAAAACCAATTTAACCTCTTGTTTCATTGGTTTAAAATCCATCGACTTAATCTGTTTAAACCAAAGCTTACAATCAGATTAAAACATCATAACCTTTTTAATCTTGAAACGATACTGCATTTTATTAAAACAAAATACAATACAACATTAATAATGCGACCAAGCAAATAGAGAATTTTAAGGACTATCCACTAAAAAATTCAAACATAAAATAAACTGAAAAAGAAAATCTAAAGGTGCAATCATAGTAGAAGCCTTCTTTTGAATCTAACATCATCATTCAGAATAATCTAATAATTGTCAGCGGTACTCCTTTGTCTCTATCCAACTAGACGCTTTGGAGATAATGGAGTGGCAAGCGAAACCAAAGTAAACTTACAGATTGTTTTACATCGACAAACAATCACAAAAAGGGATTTAACTACTAAAATACTACTGACAAACGACCACAAATTAAATACGAGCAATGTGGAATTTCTTTACAATCGCAGATCTACCGCAGAAGTATGTGAACGCGCCATAAAGCAAAGAATACATGTCACAAAAGCATGGTAAAACGTGTCACAATGATAGAGTTAAAAATTATTACAAAGACGAACGAACATGCGGAAAATATGCGAAAAAAAATTCAAGATAAAAAAGTTTTTTTTATTGAAAATTAAAACACTATAATTGATTTAACCAAATCATAATGTATTAGATTGATTTTATTGATTTAGACATGTTTCTACATCTACTACTACTACTACTAATAATAATAATAATAATAATAATAATAATAATAATAATTCGTTGATTGAGTTAGGTTGGGGATGGTGGAATCTTAGGATGAGAATATGAGATATACTTTTTCTCAATCATTTTCATTTCAACCCTGCTTTTTACTTCATGCGTCTCTAATCCTATAAATTACAAATTTTATCTACTCTTACTATTTATTTCGTATTTAATACCAAGTGTTCTTAAATTTTTCAAAAAAAAAACACCCCAAGTGTTCTTAACCAATTAAATTAAAGATAGACTGGAATTGATTACACCTAAATAGCAGGTGAAAGAAAAACAAATTTAAAAGGAAAACTAATAGTGATCTAAAGCATATTATTAGGTGCAATGGTTTTTTTTGTACGGTCGCGATTAAAATTGAGTAAATAAAAAATTGACACAACCCGTAGTGTTTGGATCTACTGTGAAACACAAATTAGAAAATTATGATTATCAAAATCGAATTGAATTATATTTTTGTTTAATTTATGATTATTTTTTATGTAAAAAAGAAATGCTTTATATTTTTAAATAGTGAAAACAAATTTAAATTGTATAATTATTTTTAATTTACTTGAAAATTTATTTTTGAAAATATTTATAAAAGTCTTATAAAATATTTTCGATAGAGAGAAAAGTGTTATTATCCCTAGGAGACTCGAATTTAAACAATTTATTTATACAAATATATATTAATTTTTAAAGAGATAAAAATAAAAAACGATATTACTATATAATCATATAATAATTAGAAACTATTGGATAAAACTATTTTATCACTATAAAGTTTAAATATTTAATTTAAAATTGAAAAATAAAAAAATAAAACCTAATTATCGTAAACGATTTTAATTTTTTTTAAACTCAATCCAACGGTCAATCGGCGGCGGCCGTAAACCTTTAAAGTTTCAAGCACATCTTCCTTCTTTGAGCTATAAAAAAATATTTTTAAAAACAAAAATGGAAATGGATAAAATGGCGCTCACTTTCCTTTGCAATAGCGTGTGTCACACTCACGAATCTTTGTTGAGAAATATGCGTATTTAGGCCATACAAATTACAGTTACCCGTGAAAACAAGATATTGAATCCCACGCCCCTCCGACGAGCGTGGTTGAAGACTTTGAAGCCATTTTTTCCATTTTTAAAATTGATCTTAAACCTTAGCCGCTTATCAGTTCTACAATTACATTCATTTAAATTAATTGGATTTATATATATTAATGTTTATAAATAGATAAAAAATATTAAAATTTTAAAAATTAAATTGGATTAAATTCGATTGGATTGCTGGAATTAAAAAGAGTATATTATGAGGGTAGTTAATAGTTATTGAGGCGGCACAGTTGGTTATTCGACAGTAGGCAGTTTAGTGAAGGAGAAAAGGACAAAAGCAGAAGCAAACAAAATGAAGGGCAGATCTTGTAAATATGCATCTCAAAGCTGAATGCTGCTTTGCTGATCATCCACTCCAGCAGATGCAAATGGCTGGGAATAAATTAAATTAAATTAAATTCAAGCATTTTTCGATTCTTTATTATATTTATATTCATCATTTGTCATATGAAGAGAAAGATGAGATGGAGGAGGCTTGGCTTTCTTTATTTCCTTTTAATGCGCGCTGATTCACAGCCTCTTCTTTAATTCTCTTCAGATAAAGCAATTTCTGGAAGCTTTTTTTGCCTCAGATTCTATCCTGTCTGTGATCGGAGTGCTCGTCGCCGGCGTACGGTACGCGGCTGACTCTGTGAGTGTGTATTTTTTTTCTTCTTTTCTTGTTTGCATAAAATGAATGTGAATAGCTATGGATTTGGGAGCGCGGCGGCGGCCGAGTATATAAAGCTACATCATAGGCATGAAACCGGAGAGAATCAGTGTAGTTCAGCTCTTGTTAAGCTCATCAAAGCTCCACTTCCTCTGGTTACTCTCTTTTCTCTGTCTTTATGTTTCGTTTTGGATTTTGTTTTTGATGTATTTTTTGGATCTCTGCCGAGTTAGTTTTTCAATACGTTTTCGTTCTGGAGAAGGATTAGTCTCTTGATCTGCGGTGGTTCTCTTTTATAATTATTGGAATCTTTTTTATTGTTTTGATTCGAATTATTCCTTTTATAAAAGCAAAAGAAGATTGAATCTAATTGCTTACATTCAATTGATGCAACTCTCCCATATTTTGATTTTTCTGAGTTCTCGGATAAGATTATCTTGAAATCTAATGCTCAAAAATTACTCCAAACTTGGACAAAGTTATTTAGGTCTTGTATATTTTTTTTGTATTTCTAAATCCAGGATTGTGATCCCTATTATTATCAACATCACTCTGAATTTTTTTTAAATCTTTTTGCATGGACTGGAGGAAAACTATGCCAGAAAATTGGGGGCAATAGATAATTAACAGTGGATATTCAAATCATGTAGATTAGAAACAATGCATTTTGTCCACACTTCTAGAGCTTGTTTCTTGTACTTTGTTTTGTTGTAAATTTGTTATCTATTCACTTTGGTCGATTTGTTTCTCTAAGTTCCGTTTTCGTATATTTAGAAGATCATATCTATGTATACATCCGGATACATTGGACAAAGATACTTGAGAATTGAATCAACATTTTTTTCTTAAGAATATGCAGAATTTTTTCTCTCTAAACTTGGTATTGATGTTCTCTTTACAGGTTTGGTCTTTGGTGAGGAGATTTGATCAACCCCAGAAGTATAAACCCTTTGTGAGCCGGTGTGTGGCACGGGGAAACCTCGAGATTGGGAGTCTTAGAGAAGTCGATGTCAAGTCCGGGCTCCCGGCGACTACAAGTACTGAAAGACTGGAATTCCTTGACGATGACGAGCATATCTTAAGCATGAGGATTATTGGTGGGGATCACAGACTTCAGGTTTCTCTCCTGTTTGAACTTTTTTATTCACTATCCTTTTGGTTCGTTTCTCCATGAACATTCAATGCCATGTCTCTTTCGACTTAAATCCTTTCATTTTTAGAACAATGCAATTTAATGCATTCGTTTGCTAGTTGTTTATCTATCTTCCACATGATCATGAGATAGTTGTTGATTGTATTACATTCATTGAAGTTCTTAAATATTCTGGAAGTAGGTTCAATTTCCTTGATGCCAAAGAATCATTGATTTATGTTTTCACAGGATATATAGCAATGGTGAATTGAAGATCCGGGCCTCATCTGATCTCTTTGTTCGTTTTTTATTTTTACCAGAACTACTCCTCGATCATTTCTCTTCATCCGGAGATAGTTGATGGAAGGCCAGGGACTTTAGTCATCGAATCCTTCGTGGTCGATGTGCCGGAGGGGAACACCAAGGATGAAACATGTTACTTTGTTGAAGCTCTAATCAAGTGCAATCTCAAATCCCTAGCAGATGTCTCAGAACGGCTAGCGATACAGGACCGGACAGAACCGATTGGTCTTTGAAAGTCGTGGGGAAGATGAAGGCGGTGGGATATAGCTGCCATGGATGAAGCTTGGGAGGCTTTAGAGATGGACTGACAATTGTGGGTCTTCCATGTTCTTCTACATACGATTAACATTGCATTTCCTTGTATTTGCTATGATTTTTCCCATTCTGTTATTAACATTTAATATGCTGCTTTTCAATTAATCCTATTGTTAATTTTACTTGGAAAGCGGACAATGAAAATAGAACCCAAGTGACCTAAAAAATAATGTAAGGGTAACAGATGGGTTAAAATAATAATTTCACTCAGTATACTTTCTTTAAAATTTAAATTCTAAATTATTAAACCCTAAATCTAATAAGATTGTGTAAACAAGCTTGTGTAACAAAGTCTTTTTCTTTTTGTAATGTTTATAATGGCCGACACATATATTAAGCCTTCTAAATATAATAAGAACTGGTTATATACTTAAACCAAAATCATTGAGGTAGGAGACCGTGGAACTAAATATGTATGCACTTTACAAGAGGACGTGAGATCTCAATATCCTCCTATTTATGAGTGGAAAAAGATATGTCTAGTATAGACATTATACACTGAATATTCAAAAAGAAGTTTACTCGGAATAGAGGAAGATTTCATAAACGTTACTTTATGCCTAAGTTCAAAATTTGGCCCCGTAACGGGGGGCAAAAGTTCAAACGATACATAATTTCACAAATGGTACATTTCAGAGAGGGATTCAACATTAAGGATTGCATGGTCCCTCCCACAGTTCCCATAACACATCTTATGATTGTGGAGGGGGGAAAGAATTTCAAGAAATTATGTAAAACAAATTACCTCTGCTGCTTAAAATACACTGTACACAGCTTCCCCTACAACCAAGTTAGATCGCAGATTACAGATACCCATTTGTATAGTTTAAGCCAATACCAGCTCTCCCCCTTCCTGTGCTTCTTGTTGTTCCGGAAAAGGTCCTTCTCGATATGGGAGAAGAATGCGCTTTATTTCTTCCGCATTAAGTGTTTCGTACTCCAAAAGTGCATTTGCTAATTCATGCAATGCCTTCTCTTGCTGAATATATGTCGAACAAAGTGTTGATTAAACTATAAGTATCGACATGCATGCGTATGGAAAAACTTAGCAGAAATTGAACATTCACATGGTGGACGCATACTCGTATTACAAAAAAGGGAGTCTCATGAACATACCTTCTTTAACAGGGCTTTCACACGATCATATGCTTCTCTTAGAAGCTTAACAACCTGCATAACAAAATTAAAACAAATTAAGATTGAAAAGGCATCTTTGCTAGTCGGAACTTAACCTTGCAAAAACGTACTTCAGCATCAATGCGAGATTGCATTTCTGAACTTGCTCGCTCTTTAATATTAACTGGTCCAATTGCATCACTCATCCCACAACTTGATACCTGGCATTGTAAGTGAAAGCCATAAGACATTGCCCTAGCTTTGGCTAATTCGTTCCCTTATGGTTTCATATATAGTTTTACCATGAACCGGAAAGACAAATATAGAAATGGGGAACTTCGGATTAAAGAAAACACTTCAAAACATACCATATATTGAGCAAGCTCTGTAGCTGTATGAAGATCACTGCTTGCCCCGGTTGTGATATTGTCCTGACCAAAGATGAGTTCTTCGGCAACTCTTCCTCCCATACAAACATCAAGACGAGCTAATAATTGCTTCTTACTGATTGACGTCTCATCGGTTGATGGCAACTGGGTAACCATTCCCAGAGCAGATCCGCGGGGCATGATTGTAGCCTTGTGGATTGGAAGCGCACCTTCAGTGTTGAAAGCAACAATTGCATGGCCACTCTCATGATAAGCAGTGAGCTGAAGTTATGTATAACAGTATCAGCAAATAAGGATGATCCAGTTCGGAAAACAAAAAGTGTTAATCTTAAAAACTAATGAAATAATTTGTACACTGACACAGTGCATCAATAGGAACCAAAATACAGCCTAACTGCATCTAAAAGATAACTTTAAACATGCAGAATAATCCTTAATAATGGCTTTATCTGCATGTCCTAATTGGGGAAAATTTTCTCAGGAACCTTTGTTGTTATCATTAGGGGGTTCTTTTACTAGGGGGGAGCGATTCTCAGTTATAACAGAAGAAAACCGACAAAACAGTCAGTTGGAGGCTCAATTAAGTTGGGTTTTTCGGTATGAAATTTCATAACCAAACCAACCGACTTATATATATTAATTTTAGTTATTTTAAATATATTTATTTTAAAAAATAGTCTGTTAACCGACCGACTTTAAGCCAGTTTGGTCAGGTCAGTTTAAGCTATTTAATTCGTTCGGTTCGATTAATTTAGATTATGGTCGGTTAAGTCAGTTCAATAAAAAACTGACCAAAAAAACCGAGTGCTCTCCCTTACCTTTTACATCTTTGTTTGCACTTTTACAGGGTTAATGATTCACTTCATACAACTAACCACAACCTGAATTCTACACTCAAAGCCAGGAGGGGCTGGCAGGGGCCTTGGCCCCCCTAAAAAGGTACGGTTTCTCTTTAGTCCCTTCAAAAATTGTAGAACTATAATTTAGTACAGTGGTAAAATTGCATTTCCCCTGAAACTATTCAATTTTGGACCCCCGCCTAAACACAATTTCTGACTTCGCCCCTGCCCAAAAGCTATACTAAGAAAAATCAATACCTTCTTTGACTCTTCCGATAGAAACATTGTTTTACGTTCAGTACCCATGAGTATCCTATCTTTAGCATGCTCCAACTGTGCAGCATTCAGTTTATTTGCACCTTCAACTGCAGCTTTAATTGCGGCAATATTCACCAAGTTTGCCAGATCTGATTGACAGAGTAATAGGGAAAAATTATAAAGAAAATAAGCATGTTTGTTCACAGGAACCAGAAACTTTTTTCAGTTTATGCAGAAAATATTACCTGCTCCATTGAATCCAGGAGTACCACGAGCAATTGCTTTGACATCTACGTCATCAGACAAAGGTTTATCCTGTAGGTAGAGCTCCAAAATCTCTTGACGACCTCTTACATCTGGATTAGGGACAACAATCTAAAAGATGGACTGTATAAGTCTTCTCTCTAAAGAGAACAGAACATGGAAATAAAACAAATATCAATCTTGTAAGACTAACAATAGTCTACAGCCAAAATTACATGGCAAGTCCTTGTGAATTTTGCACGCTCAACAATCCAGTTATTTAAGCAACCACAAACTGACGCAAAACTTCTGACAACATGCCAAAAATCTTCGGCGGCATGCCGCCAGGCAGATGGATGGCGGCGGGAGGGGGGATGTACTCTGATTAAGCCTTAAGGAACCAACACTATTTGTCCTCATTGATTCCTCTAAGAACAACTTTGACCATATACTACCAAACAACCAAGACTCAACAAAACACTAATGATTAGAACACTTACATGCCTGTCAAATCTACCAGGCCTTGTCAAAGCTGGATCAAGAATGTCAGGTAGATTTGTTGCAGCCATCAGAATTATTCCCTGTGAGATAGATAGAGGTTAAACACATTCAAAAAAGTAAAAAAGGAATTATTGATATAACAAACTTGTTTTAACATACCTCATTCTGTTCAAAACCATCCATTTCGACAAGCAGCTGATGCAGCGTTTTTTTGGTATGGCCTTCCCATTGTTTCCGTGTGGATCCAACAGCATCTATTTCATCAATGAAGATGATGCATGGGGCCTATAAAATATGAAACATTGTTGAATGGCATGGTTAGAAGGTATGACAGACAATATATCAAGCAATCAAAATAATCCCCACAACCCAGTAATAATGAACATCAACCTTCTTCTTAGCTGCTTGAAAAAGGGATCTCACACGCCGAGCACCAACACCAACAAACCTGACATAGAGAGAGAAAATGTCAGACAAGATATCTATAACACCATATAATCCCTAGAACCAACCATATAGCATACAATAAGCACATGTAAATCTATAGAAGAGGATGGCCAAGCAAAGATGAAATGGGAGTGTGGCTTACATTTCCTCAAATTCAGACCCTGCTCTATAGAAGAAAGGTACCCCAGCTTCCCCAGCAATAGCCTTCAAGATCACACAAACCAAATTTCATTATAACATGTATAAAAGCATACGCAACGTACTTCAAAAGATATTGTGGAACCACTAGCACAAAAAGGAGTTGTTTTACTGCGGTTAAATTGAGTTGTAGTGAACAAAAAGTCCCTGACATATGTAAATGACTATAAGTGAGAATATAAAATGAAAGCTTACCTTGGCCAGCAAAGTTTTTCCAGTTCCAGGTGCTCCAGTCAAAAGGATTCCCTGCAATTTAGTTGCGAATAAGATAATAAAGACTTGGGATTAAAGCAAAAAACCCTTTGACTCAAGAAGCGAATGAATCATAGGAAACAAATTTCAGCCCTCATGGTTCACATAAGTGTACAATCATTCATTATAGGCGCTGAACAATTGACACAAAACCATAACCGCTTGTTATTTTCTATCCCCATGAAGTAAAGCTTGAAAAACAGAACCTAGAATCTCTAGCCAATCCCTTCCCAACCTATCACCTGAGCTAACACTAATCTGACAGGACTTCGGGCAATTTCTTGATATATTTGGTTCTCCTGGAATAGATATCGCTTATATATCTTCTATTTTAGTCCTATTTTATAAGGTACCCTTGATAAAATCTGAAAAACATAGATCTACGGGAAAGTGCAACAAATGGAGACTTAAAGAATTGAGACATATTTCAAAACCATATTATCTGCACAAACCTTTGGCAACTTTCCCCCAAGGCGGGTAAACTTTGATGGGTTTTTAAGGTACTCCACTACTTCCTCAAGCTCTTGCTTTGCATCATCACAGCCTTTGACATCCTTAAAAGTTTTAACATTCTGCAAATAAAATAATTAATGAGGAAAAGAAAACAAGTTTTTGGATTATCTACTAAATTTCCAATAAATGGTCCTGGGTAGCTGGGCCCTGGCCCATCCATACCAAAACTAAAGCTATATTTCACTTGCATGGTCAACAGAACAGGCTTTTGATCATTTATCTTCTAAGGATACCAAATCATAATCTTCCATCCATACATATTGAAAACAGAAATGCAGTTTTCAAATGCAACTAATGACATAGTCTACTCAATTTAGACAGAAATTAGAGGCATTGAATACTAGCCTTCTCAGGCGTCACTTCTTTGTTCAATTCTTTGGGGGCATAAGAGGAACTTGATCCAACACCTGAAGTTCCTATTCCACCAAAGCTTCCTACATACTTCTGAAGTGCAGCAGCACCCATTAACCTGAAAACAGATTTCATGTTAACAAAATTGACAACATGAAGTTAGTTAAAGCAAGGACAGGCTGATTCAACAACGAAAAAGAATAGAAAGAGAGGGAGTACAACGGCAACCACGGAATCCATACCAAACCAATCCAACAGCAATAGTGAACAAGATAGTTGAAATAAGCTCTTGTGCAAATCGTGATCTGTTCGAAACTTTAGGATCAACCTAACAAAGAAAACAACATAACTATCAAAATAGTTGATGAGGGGGCTCTAGGGGGAAAGAAGAAGAATCCAACTTGTGGACAGGTGATGATAGTCCACGACTCCACATAGCAAAGTACAACACTACAAGCTTGACTAAGAAAAAAATAAACTGTATTGTCTCCAACACAGACAGTAAACTACAGAGTCTTACCATCACGACGTGCAACGGTTGCTTCTGAGAAATTCCAGGGCTTAAAAAGGGCTCATCCACATTACCGGATGCACGCTGCTTTAATTCTTGCAACTGCATTTCATATTTTAATGGATCAGATAAATTAATATAACTACTTATTCACCAATCCATAGGTCCAAGCAGAATGTAAAAGTAGGGCCTTGTTACCAAAGTAGGAAGACTAGAAGGCTTTCCAGCTTCTTCATCCGGAAGATATTCAGCAATGGCATTAGTGACTACCAATGCTCGAAGATATTCGGCAACTCCTCTGCTGTCTACCGCATGATCCCTTTGTTCAAACCGCGTAATCACAGACTCAGGACTGTTTTAAAAAATAACAATAACAATCAGAGGGATAACAAAAGAAAACATTTCGTAATTAATCAAACAATACGAAATTCAAAGGAAAAAAAAACAAAACCTGTGCTTATTAAGCTCAGCAAGCAAAGCGCTTTGTTTAGCGGCATCTTTGGGATTGGCATCGGCTTCGGCAATCAAACGGTCAAGCCGTTTCTCCTGACGCCAAAACGGCCACCAACTGAACCAATCCAAACCCAACAATTTGTCCATTCCGTTCTTTATCATAGCCCAAATCCCCATCAAAAACACGACGACGGGAATTTTTCTCCCGGACCCTTCGTTTTCCGCCACCAATTCATCTCTCCGCCCAATGTCCTCCACCGCAATCTCAGATTCCCCATCGACGCCATTGACTTCAATGCCCTCGCCCACATTCTCGAGCCCATCAAGGACGACATCGGAATCCGAAACCAAAGGTCGGGAATCTTCAACATTGGAATCGGGATGCAACGAAGAAGAAGGGATTGAGAAAGGGCGTGGGTAGAATCGGGAAAAGAGGAAAAGCGGAGAAGGGGAAAAGGGTTTGGGATTGAAAGAGAGGGGATGAGATAAACGGTGAAATCGTAGCTTAAGAAGAGGGAAGGAAGGAGAAGGGTGATAACAGAGAAGGGGAGGTTGAAGGCAGAGGATCATTTCTTTTTCCTTTTCCTTTACTTTTTCTTCAGGTTTTTCGAATCAAAGAAAGCAAAGGGGAATTTAAGAGCCACCCAGCACCACCAGATTAGGAGAAGAAAGAGGAGAGAAAGGAACGAGTGCAGCGCAGGCAACTCCAACTCTCTCTATTCTCTAACCTTATCCGAGATTCAATATGCCGCCGGCTTCTTCTATCAGCTTTACAAACCTTATCCTCGATTCAATGGAGCAGGATTGATTTTTTGGCCATTCAAGTTTTTTAAATTATAAAAAAAATCATTAAATTTATTAAATTGTTACAAAATGACCAGTAAATTCTATCAAATAATCATTTAAAATTATCAAAATGTTATAGAATAATTCATTTTGTAACAGTTTGTTTTATGACTATTTTAAAATTTCAATGGCTAAAAAATTATTTTTATTTAGTTTAGTGCCTATTTGTACATTTTATCATTAGTTTTGTATTTGAGAATTCAAGTAATAATTGAAGGGTTAACATTCACACATCACCCCCAATATTTTTAAAGTGAATTTATTTAATTAAAATATTGGAGGATTATATATCATTAATGTTTTAAATATATTCAATCTTTTGTTTAATTTTTATTTCTAAATTAAAAATATATTTATTTGTATATGAGTGAAGCCTATTTTTACTTAATTTCAATCCTAAATTAATGAATTTAAAATACAACATAAAAAGATAAATTTAAAAAATTACTCTCGAATTCAATGCTTAAACAATCAATAGTAATAATGAAATAAAAAGCCAAACTTGAATGATCTAAAAGAATATCCTCAAGTACTGCAATATCTTTTTTCTCTGCACAATAAGTTTAGCTAATAAACATTCAAAACCTGCCTCTCCCTCCTCTCCAAGAAACGAGGTGGGGAGAAACCAGTGTGGCAGCTGAGACACCCAGTCCCGCCCTATCTCGGTTTTCATATATGGTAGACAATATAATGTTACATCTGGTTTCCGTAAGGAGGAACTGACCCGGCCGGTGGTACCCCACTGTAGCCGCCCGGCATTTGCATCGTTCCGGGAGTTGTTTGCGGCATCGAGGCTGGTGGCATGTAAGGATGATGAGTCATTTGTACTGGCGTGGATGGAGGCACTCCTGGAACACCTGCGGCCCATCCAGCTGAAGGTTGAGGAGGCATCATAGGTTGGCTTACACCTGGACCGTATTGAGCTCCATTGTATTGGTGAGCAGTTGGACCCATTGTTTGAACAGGCTGTTGCCCGAAAACCGAAGGTTGCGGGTTAACCATGGCCGGGTTAGGGACTGTATAATCTCTGCTCCTGTCATTGTTGACCTGTAATAAATAAACCACCACATTAGAAATAGACTAGGCCTTTAACCTTTAAATGCTCTTCTTTTGTTGCTCCGACTCTTCGTTCTTCATAGTCTGATAAATATCAGGATATTGGTACGGGAATATAACAAAAACAAATGAACATATCATGTCAAAACACATCCATCTCGGACACTCACACCTGGACCAAGTAACATTAATCTAGTCTAATGGTTGACCTACACAATAACATGTTCAAACTTGTAGCTCAATTGTTAGAGTAAAACATTTGCACGGAGTCTTAAAACAAAATTGATCAAGTCTTAAACGTAAGTTACAAAATAGATCAATGTAATGCGACATGGCACGGTTCTGAAGAGGCCATCAATTTGTCAATAAGCCAAAACTTCATAGAATATCATGTTTGTTCCTTCTTTAGCTGTGAATGTATTATGCAGTCATGAACAACAATAACCTATGGAATCAAAATGAATCATTTAAACGACTAGGTAATTGTATTGTCCAAAACTCCAAATACCTTTATACTGAGATCGGTGTGGCGCGAATAAGAGAGATGTAGTTTGCAAAACCCTCCATCATATATGCAGTGCCCTTCCAAGGCTTCCTTGGCAACAACGGCTGTGTGAACATCTGCAAAACACGGAACCATTAATGTTTATATCAAGGGATAACAAGAATACTGTACCTGATCTCTTTTCTATATTTTTATCAGTAACAGATTTTTGAGGCCTAATTTAAAACGAGATAAATAAGCATGTTTGGAAGTTACCTGGATACTGAATTAGAGCCTGCATTCCTCCATTCTTATCAAACATGGCAATCTTTTGAACGGGGCCAAAAGCAGAGAAGACCTGGATGTAGGTGAGAGAAAAGAGCAAATACTCGGTATGAGTTGAAGTACTAGATTGTCAAACAAAAATGGTTTCCAGTAATTGCCAATACCATATGCAGCACATCCAAGGTAACAGCATACTGCATGTTCTCGATAGATGCAAGTAAAACATTACTCTCTGGTTCTAGTTTTTTCCCATCAAGACCTAAACTTAGCTGCAATGATAACAAATGATTCCCATTAATAAACAACCAAAAGAGTAAACATACACTACCGAATCCGGCAGCACAAAGCAGTATTATTCATCTCTTGGTAGAAATACAGGTTCTCAAGAATTGATTTCGATGCACGGGACACCTTGCATTAGAAAAAATCACATATATACATTTTAAAAAACAAAAGGCAAATTGGCTAAAACCACAAAGGCTTCGTGCTCTAAACTGTACTTGGTAAATAATTCACACACAACTATATTCAGATTCTAACAACTGTTAAGAAATTCAATATTCAAAAACATGTTCTTGACCTGACTGCTTCCATCTATAGCTGAAGGAGCAACAGGAAGATAGGGATTGGTGTAGTCCCTGAAAATAAATAGATAAAAGAAATGAAGTGACCAAAGAGTAAACTTAAGTAATGTAGAATAGAGAAAATGGAGATGACTAGCAAAGAGAAGAGCAGCAGTCCACCAAACAGTGAAGCAGGGAAGGATCAATGAAATGTTCAAGATAAGCAAACAAATACCAACTAACATGAAAATTACTGATTCATAAGCAATCCCAGAACCAATTATGTGCTTGAATATGCTACATAAGATATGTTGAATAACCGGTTACAAAGAGTGATCAGGAATACCTGCTCCGATGACTCTGAAATTTCACACTCAAATCTGTGTGGGCAGAATAAGTGATCTTAAGCGAACAAGGAGCAATATTTTCAGAAAGCAGATACCTGAAAACCCAGGGCAAAGTCAGTCAGTAGATATTTTGCAACAAAACCGATACTCACCAAAGAATAACAGAAGCTGTAAGATTAACAGCATTGCCTATGGAGTAAACTAATGTTATTGGAAAACACTTTAATTCTAACTTAAGGAGCTTTCTAATACTTTATCAAGGACTAAAACAATGCAAACAAGTGGGTGTTGCAAGACTAAACACAAACAGTAGTCAGAAGTTCAAGGGTCCAATAGACATAAGTGCTCAACGCAAGTGCACAGCGTCTACAGCTATATGGTCTACAATAGTTGGACTACCGTATCTACCAATTAACCGAACTGTCACCTAGGGATGCTTCGTCCATCCAAGGCATTTTTTGCAGATGTGGCAGTTTCTGCATCTGAAAACTGAACCAATGCCTGCAAAAATGACACGTACCAAATGAGCTTATTTTCAAAGGCTGACTGGCTGAGGCACACTAACCAAAACTAAAAGAAGAAACTTAATTCATTGACCTGGAATCCAGCTGTCTTCTCAAAGGTCGTAATTTTATGCACAAAACCAAAAGCTGAAAATACCTGCATTATTAACAACATTAAAAAGATGGACTGAAAAAATTCAGGTAAAAGAACTCCAAAAAGTAATTACAAATGTAATACCCTCTCAAACATATTTTTCAGAAAATAGAAAATGAGATAAACCCAACATGCCCAGGTCTTCAGCAAAGAGATGGGCAGTATAACTTATAACAGAAAAAAAAGGAATACAAGTAGACATTTCAGATACTAAAAGGAGGTTAACAGTATTAGCCCAAGTAAAATCAATGAAATCACAAGGCTCAATGGCACTAGAATGCCACAAGAGATGAAATGAATAACAGATGGAAGAACCGATCAAGTACTGCTAAGAAACCTCGAATCTTTACAATAAAACAAACCTACACTCCAAGCTGCTCAAATTTTGATTTCTATGAAGTTTTCAAGCAATAAACAACTCTCAAATTAAATGTAAAAAATCTCATTCAATCAGTACTCATTATTCTTTCTTAAGGTTAAAAGGTAAAGCACCCTATGAAGCAAACTGCAGATGCAGGAAGAAACCTTAATTGCTCAAGCATTTAAAAATGTTAAAGCAAATTACCAAGGAAGTCAAAGGCAAGAGTTGCAACAAGCACCAGGTCCTAGAATGAGTCAAGCTACCAGACACAAAGTTCTCAAAGATTGGGACTAAGGATAGGCACCTACATCTAGAAAATTATCTATAATATACATATATATATGTATATATATATATCAGGAAATATGCCTGTTTATATGATGAGGTTATATAGTAAGCATATTTCAACATTACGCACTAAAGAAGGTTATAATTTGTAGATTATACAGTTGCCACAACTGTTCTTTAGCAAAATAATAACCATTGAAAACATTAACTCACTTTTTAATAGCAAATATAGACATATAGTTATATAAGCTTAAAAAATAATAATAGCAATTAGACAGTGCTAACTAGCTGCCTCATATTCTCATATGATTTAGGGCTATAGTAGTACTACCAAAATACAAATTATGTCGTAATCCAAAATGGCAAGAGATGATAAGCACACTTGTTGTCACACAAAAGGGGCAGAAGGATCTTTCAGTCTTCACAGGATGTCATAGACTCATAGATGATAGTCCCAAAACCCTTTAGTAAGGGCAACATAACGAACCATTCATTCATTCTTTGAGAAAAGGACAGAAGCAGACAAAAACAGTGCTTGTTACATGGATGATTTGCTACCTAATCGGGGTTCATCTTGGGGAGAAACTTGCATTGAGTATGTTTGGTTTTACTAAGATGGTCACTTATGCACCAAAGCAAGCAAGCAAACGCCTCCCTTAAAAATACCATGTATTCGGGGCTCTAAGACAATTGTTGCGTACACTGCTTCACCTGAGTGCTAAGACAAACTGAGGCACTTGAATAGACTACTATGATCATGTTCAGTAATTAAGTGAAGACTTTATTTTTGGTATAACCACCGGTATCCGACCCATTGGACAACTAATCCGGACAAGGTACTGTAGAGGCCCATTATGGGGGCAACCCTCCCAACTCAATTTACTCCATTTACAAAATCATGATTCAAGGCTCTGACCTTGCTTAAGAGACCTAGTAGTGCCTCATCCCACTAGACCAACTGGTAGTTGGTTGAGAAGTGAAGACTTTGAAACTTGGTAAAGCTAACATTTTTCGTCGCCAAAATGTAATATACAAAACACATAAGCAAAAATAATAAATAGATCACAAACTTCATTCAGAGTAGCAAAACAAACAAAAACATAGTGACACAAAGCATCAGAAGTTCGAGGGAGATGGATATACATGAAACAAGAGATGAAAGAAACATCCTAAATGTAAGAATAGGAGGTAAGTAAGGAAGATAAGGGAAGAGACAGGCAGTGTTAAGTAAAGGGCAAAGGAGACAAACACACATGTGCTCTTTCTCTCGATGCACAAAGCTTCCATTGGAGAAAATTCACTTAACATGATTCTTCTGATCCATTCACATTCATATCAAAACAGAAAAAGCTCTTCTTTACAAAAAAAAAAATACACAACCCTAGCTATTACAGAAACTCATATCAAGCCTATATTACTCAGACCCGGGTTTGAGTGTTGGATACGGGCATGTGTCCAACATGGTTATGTTCAATTTCCCCAAGTACTTTCATGTATTTGAAGGATCCTTGGAGGGTCACCCCCATACCTATGTCCAAATATATGTTGGACACGAGTCCTTCAAGCAAATGACGAGTAAGAGCTACACAGTATCAAACAACAACCTGGAAATACTAACTTCACACCCTTCTAAACCAAAAAGATAAAAAAAGGCCAAGCTCTTCCTTACCAAATGCAGAACATCAATGGAAACAAGCCGAGCATCTTGACCTTCGATTGTTACCAACAGAACATTTCCGGCAACATCGGCAGAGGTTTTGTTATTTACAATCTCTTGCCTGTTAGAATATTGTAGGTAAACCGTTTTGCCCCTCACTTGAGCAGGCTCTGAAGAAGAAGCATAATATGATATCATAGCAATAGCCTGATTCAAATCTGCCTATAAAGGAACAATAAAACAATGCATAATTAGTAACAATATTGAAATAATTCGGAACAAATATTAAAAAGAATTTCAGATTAAACTTACGAATTCAATGAAAGCTTGATTACGATTGGCTCCAACATTGCACTTTGTGTTAACGACCTTCCCGAATGGCTTGCCCAGTTCGATCAACTCTTCCTCCGTACACTCCCATGGCAAGTTCCTCAAATGCAGCACCTTTGACGGGGGTTGAGTGTAACGGAACTGCGGCTGACTTGATACGGAGGCCATTCAGTTCAGCAACCAATCCCTTAAAATCTATGCCCAAAAATAAAAGGACTCGGAACCCTAAATGCCCAAATTTTCAAAATATAACAACATTAAACTTTTAATATTTATCCAAAGATCGATGAAAACCAGCGAAGTATGGGAAATAGAAGAAAATGAAGCCGACCTGAAAAAGAATTAACAACATCTAGTCCTTAAAGTTGACAGTTTTTTTCAATTTAATACCTAAACTTTATTTGGTCCACATATTAATCCATAAATTTGACAATTTTTACCATTTTAATTCTTTTGATGACGTGATTGTGTCAAATAACACACTTTCAGTATTACACATCACCAAAATAGCTAACACGGGGAAAAATAAATTCAATAATTAATGTGGATAAAAAAATCAGATCAAATTGAAAAAAAAAATGTTTAGTGCATGAACTAAAAATTGTTTTATCCCAAAAGTAAATAAATAAATTTGTAATGACTTTTTGGCCTTAAACATTTGGGAGACGTTTGGGAGATATCAGTGATTTATCCTTTGCAAGAAAAGGATCAGCTATAAGAGCATCCAAAGGGATGCAACAGTCCCTGAACTTGGCAGTGGTCCAGAATACCAATCTAAATTTAATCTGTTGAAGCAATTGGAGTTGGTCAAGATTGTTTTCTCTGAAGATGATGTTATTACGGGATAGTCAATGGTCCAAAGTGTGGCGAAAGAAATTAAAGACCAAAGTTGTCGAAAGTGAGGGGGAGAGACCAATCCCCATTCCTTCAGAAAAGCTGGCGGATTGAATTGAAAGGGTAATGGTAGACTTGTTGAAGCCGAAAAGTACATCCAAATTTTCCAGCTGATTCTATAGAAGAAGAAAACGTGATTAACAGTCTCTAGCATTTCACGGCAAAGAGGACAAAGACCATTTGTTAGTCATGGGAAGCCTCGTTTCAAAAGTTCAATTTTGACGGGGACTCTGCCCTTGACGATCAACCAAACAAACAGTTCTATTTTGGGAGGAGCTAAACCAACCCAAACAAAATTATTCCAAAAACTCTTGGACGGGATATGGCCAAGAAGAATCGTTTTGAGAGATTTAACTATGAAAATACCATCGCCAGAACCGGACCAACTTACCCAGTCTTGGTTGAGATTACTTGCTTTGAAGTTGTTTAACCTGGTCGAAAAGAGTTCCCATTATTGGAGTTCCCAGCCTAGGAGGGGTCTACGTAGTTGTATATTCCAATTCCAACCATCATCATTCTTGTTTTTAAAGGATGCTATGCAACCATCCTTATTAACTGAAAGAGCAAAGATTCTTGGGAATTTGAGTTTTAAGGGTGAGTTTCCGAGCCATACATCGTGCCAAAAGGATATGTGTTTACCATCGCCGACTTGCAGGGCCAGGTTGGATCTAACGCAAGTTCCAATTACATCGTCGTTAAAAGTAGGAATTTAGAATCTCATTCCATATCCATGATACTTGCATGTTATTTCCTCGGACCGGTAAAAGATGGTTGTTATTTAAGGGAATTTTGCTGCAAATGACCCTCCTCCAAAGTCTGTCCGGTTCATTGCCGAAATGCCACCCCCATTTACTGAGTAATGCTCGGTTAACCATCTCTAGATCAACAATACCTAAACCCCCATATTTAGTGGCTTGCAAACTTCAGACCATTTGATCCAATGGATTTTATTTTTCTCCACTGATCCACCCCAAAGGAACATTGCCATTATACTGTTAAGTTTGTGTTGAACTGACATGGGCATTCTAAACATAGAGAGATAGAACATTGGAAGGCTCGAAAGTACCGACTTAAGAAGGAAAAGTCTGCCCGCAGAAGAAATGAAGATGGTTTTCCATCCGCCCAGCTTCTTGTCAAATTTATTAACGACGGGTTCCCATAAAGCTCCATTGTTACGGCTTGCACCTAGGGGGAGACTGAGATATTTTGTTGGAAATGTATCCAATTGGCATCCGATCGATGTTGCCCATTCTGAGATGATATCTGAGTCGATATTCAGCCCGTAGATTTTGCTTTTAGTGATATTGAGTTTTAATCCAGAGGCTAGTTTAAAGACTCGAAGGACTCTTTTGATGTTGCAGACTTGAGTAATTGAAGCTCCAACGAAGATAAGCAGATCTTCGGCGAACTGAAGGTTGGTGATTGTTGTACAATTGTCTTTACGACCAACACTTATGCCGGAGAACAGGCCATTGTTTACAGCCTTGCGTATCATTTGATTTAAGTCTTCGCCCACCAGGTTAAAAAGCAGTAGGGATAACGAGCACCCTTGTCTCAGTCCTCGAGAAATACCAAAAACTTAGGATGGAACTCCATTAACCAGCACCGAGATAGACACCGAAGAGATGCATCTATAAATCCAATTACACTATTTCTCGTTGAAGCCACATCTTTTCATAATTGAGATAAAAAAGACCAATCGACTGAATCAAAAGCTTTGTGAAAGTCGATCTTAAAGGCGACCCTTTGTTTTTTTTATTTAACTAAAAAGTCGACGACCTCATTGGCGATTAGGGAGCAGTCAAGAATTTATCGCCCCAGTATGAACGCGAATTGTGATTCTCTAATGAGCGAATCCAATACAGAGCGGAGCCTTTTCGAGAGAACTTTGGATAAAATCTTGTAATGCCCCCAATCAAACTTATTCGGCGGAATTCTTCAAGGGATTCCGGACTGGTGACTTTGGGTATAGGAGTGATGAATGAATGGTTGATCCCGATCTCAAAGTCTCTGCCTGCGTGAAAGTCTTCAAAGAAGCGTAGTATATCCACTTTTAATACCTTCCAGTATTTTTTAAAAAATCCGAGATTAAAATCGTCAGGGCCCGGGGCACGATTGTTGTTTGAAGAGGAGAGGGCAGCCCAAATTTCTTCCATGAAGAAATTCTTGGTGAGGCTATTTGATTGTTCCGATGATAGGGTAGATAAATCAAGCTTAAAATCTTCAAGTTCAAGAGCGTGTTTACGATTGTAAGCTTTCTCGAAGTGTTCTTTGACTGTGGATTTGATTGAAGATGGATCGGTAACAGTTTCTCCCCCTATTTTTAGAAATTTGATGGCATTTGTTCTGCATCTTGCCGAGGAGATGAGATGGAAGAACTTAGAGTTTCGATCCCCTTCGTTAAACCATTTGAGTCTTGATTTTTGAAGCCATGAGCTTTCTTCCCTTTGTTACTCTTTCTAGAGAAGTTTTCTAAGATTCATGAGCTGAGAAAGGGTCGAGAGATCTTGATTCGACGAAGATAATTTGGCTTCCAAGAATGAGATTTCTTTTTCTATTTCGGCAATCGGCCTGCGGACAGAAGAGTTAATTTTTACAGACCATTTCTTGATATCTAGTTTAGAACCTCTAAGAATACCACCGATGCCAACAGACGGATTTCTGTGCCATATGTTTTTCACAGTAGAGTTTACCAATTCGTCAAAACCCACTTCATTGATCCAATAATTGAAGAAATGGAATGGTTTAGGGCCCCAATTTAGATCGTCTGACTGGATGCAAATTTCGTTGTGATCGGAAAGGGATTTGTTCAATACCTTTTGAGTTAAGTTGGGGAATTCAAAATCGAAATCAGCTGATAAGAGGAACCTATCGAGTCTGACAAAGGTTGATGGTTCGCGGTTATTACACCATGTAAAATGCCCCCCAACTAGAGGCAAGTCTATAAGTGAAGCTTCTGAAACAAAGGTCTTGAACAAGTCAATCATGGTTTGGTTAAGAAAGAAGCCAATCTTCTCCTTAGGATCAATGAACATGTTCCAATCTCCTCCTAGGCACCACACTATACCAGGTTCTTTAATTATCGATAGCACTTCTTTAAGGAAATCCTTCTTCTCAGAGTCGGTTGTTGGACCATACACATTGATGATACCTCCTGTAATTTTGTTCACTCCAATAGTTCCAATAAGTGTTATAATTCTTGGTTTGATGATTATCTGAGAAACTTGGATCAAATCCGGATCCCAGATGCTAAGTTATCCTCCAACATAGTCAGATGAAAGGGAGAAAGAGAATTGGACTCTGTCAAGATTCCACAGTTTCTTAACGAGACTCCCATTTATTTCTTCAAGTTTCGTCTCCTGTAGAATGACGATATTCAGTTGTTGCCTGTAAATCAACTGCTTCACAGCTCGTATTTTTTCTCCCTTTCTAATACCTCAGATGTTCTAGGAAAGTATGGATAGATTCATATTGATAATAAAAGTATTACCGTTTTTAGAAGAGAGCCATGTGTTGCTAAGTTATGCATGTTTTAATTCACAGACCCTATTAACGAGAGCCTCGTTGCCTCCTTTAAAATAGAATTCGAGGATACGGCTCACCTCCCACACTATTTCAGCTTCGATTCTTTCAAGGGATATTGTATCTTCAGACATGGAGAGATGACCTAATTGCTTTGGTTGTGAACTACCACTTTCGATTGAGTCTCTAACTTACCTTCTGATTTGTCTTCTAACACTTGCTCTGAAGAAGCCCCTTTTGAAATCATTCTGAATTTCTTCGACTATCCCATTCTGATTGCAGGCTGTTGATATGTCAAAAGTGTCTTTTACTACCGAGGCTTCACTAAATTATGTCTAGAGTTGTTACTAGTTGAGTCGGCAAAAAGGGGGTTTAGATCCAATTGGCAGAAATGGTTATTGGCCTGTGTAATGATTGCCCCAACTTCGTTTGGTAGTGGTGGTCCAGTGTAAGGGTCAGCATTTGGCCCAATGAGGGAAGGGGCATCCAAGGTATTTCCTCATTTATTCAACAAGTCAACTACTGTCTGAGACAAAGGGTTCAGAGGTGGGACACGGTTGGAATTAGAATTGTCAGCAATTACTTCATTATTAATTGATTCATTATATTAGTAAGGGAAATTGTATGAACCCGAGGCTTCCTATCGATTGGGAGATGAGGGGACATTTTTTGAAAGTGACTTGGTACCGTTCATGCCTAGAGACCTATCACATGGAGGCTGACCCTTGGATCTCATGTCTTCTCCCTTACTGACATTCAGATCGAAATTATTCTGCCTGATATCTGGAGATTTGTCTTCTTCTTCATTTTTAAGAATTTCAGAAGAAGAATTATTAAAAGGGCCCAAGCTCGTTTTAATGCAGTACGATATGTCTTGGGATATAATCTTGACTGAGTCGGGGATATCCAGGAGACTCGATGCTCTGATGATGATAAAAGCTTTGTCTAAGCGAACTTTATTCCTTATGTCGTTGGATACACAAACATACTTTCCCCATCTTTTTCCTAGGGCTCTAAAAAAGTTTTCATTCCAACAACGAAGGGGTACTCTTGTAAAATGACTGAGACAAAAAGATAAAGGACATCATCTTCTAAAAGGGGAGCGATATGAGAGAACAAGAAGCTAATAGCTTCTCTTTTGTTTTCTAGTGCGAGAGTCATTTTTGCAGGTGATTGAAAGCGAATAATATAGACTTCACTTTCTTCATTCCATAGAGAGATGGTAGCTTCAATACCTTCGAAGTCGAAAGCCTGTTGGACTGTCTCGATTTCATAGGAGTTTTTCATTAATCCAACCAGAGAGCATTTGGGCCATTCATTATCTTCTGGTTTGATATCAACACCAAAAACATTATCATCATTACATCCAATTTCGATGAAGTTTTCCTCATTGTTGGGTTGCACTGCTTGGGTTTCTACCTTGTTAAAGTTCTTGAGAAGGGCTTCCTTCTACGTTAGCTTTTCAGTGTTAGCAAAACCTGAATTGGCTGGGATCGAGCGTGCTTTGGGACTATTTCCTTTATTCTGGCCTTTCTTCTGTAAAACCCCGTTCAATCTGAAACCTGTGTCCTGTGGATATCTGTTGTTTCTTTTCGGATATTTAGCCTGAGAAACCCTGACTACTCTACCATCTATCAAAGTGTTGTCCAGTTTAACAATTGACGAAAGCATCTCCTCTCTACTTACCATTGATACAAAAGCAAAGGTGGATTCCTTGTACTTGATCTTTTTGTTTGTCTTCGGAATGAAAACCCTTGTAATTCTTCCATGGTAGCTAAGGAGTTCTCTGAGCGCAGACCTAAATACCCTCCTGCTAAGATTGTCGATGAAGACTGTCCATCGTCTGTTCGGCGGTTTGTCCCCATTGTTGACTCTTGCGTTGCTTTCAGAGAACGTCGCTTGGGCTCCTACGACTCCTGCCATTAATTAGAAAAATAGAAAGATAAATATTATAATTTTTTTTTTCATTTTTATTGAATTCTCTCAAATTTTCTTGCAATGAGCTATAATTAAAGCTTTCTTTTGAGCAACCGAACTAGCAGAAACAAAGTCAGAATATCAATTCGAATATAAAATATAATTAACTTAAAAAGTGGAAGAAATAATTCATAGTTAATCTATAAAATTTCAATTTTATTATACAAATCAAAGATAAAATAAAAAATTAAGGTGGAGTGAGAGATTTAACCTCTATTTTTTGGGTTTACATATTTTTAAGTTATTTTTAATAATACAATGGATTTTTAGGGTTTGAAAAGTGGAGAAAATAATTTAATTTCATATAAATTATATTTTAGCATAAAGTTTTTTTTATTTTGCCAAATGTTTAATTATATGAATTATTTTTATAAAATATAAATTGCCCACCTCTAACTAAACTAATAATAGAAAAAAATTGTAATTAGCACACTTATTGAGAATAGATCAAGAGAATGAGAATTTAACACTGTTGTCAAACATGGACAAAGTTGGAATACTAACGTGAAGAGCAAACCTATTTTTTTTATAAAAAAATTAGAAGTATAATTTATAACTATACAATAAATTTATAAATTTTATTATATAAATTATATTTTTGGGGTTGGGGGACAACTCCTCATAATTATTGAATATTTCCGTCTTTGTTGTTAAGGATTTAACTCTTTGTTCATAAGACGAAATTGCTTGTCGCACACAATTTTAATGTAATTGTCTTCTAAACTAAAGATTACTCAAATTAAACTGTGCGCAAGTTTTCTTCCCCCCAATATGCATTCTTACACGGATTTAGAAACTTTTTAATGTGTATAAAAGATTTTTCAAAGAATTTTTTTAATATGCAAATAACAATGACAATTTATAGGATTGGAAACAAAGATTAACATTTATTAAACATAAGCAATTAATACGAAATACTAAATTTATTAATCTTTAAACAATAAATAAAAATAAATTTATTAAACGGAAGTTTCATTTAAGCATCCTTTAAGGTTCATGCAAGTTAAGAAACTTACATCAATAAATATTTTAAAACTCTTTATAATGAAAACTTAAAGAGACTTTGTTTTTTATTAAAATTTTGATTTTTGAGTTAATCAAACTGAATCAAATTATTTGATTTTTCGAGTTCAAATTGAATTTTATAATTTAATAAACTTAATAGAAAACTAGTCTAAGTACCCCTAAGATCCATGTTAGTTTTGAAGATGTACAAATTAAACCTTATCAACAAAAACTCAAAATATTTTAGAGATGTTTTACATTTTACTCGACTCTATTTAAATATCATTTAATTCAAATTGAATTAAGACGATAGAAGAGAACTCGTAACTTAGATTTTTTGTCCGAATACCCTAACACTTAGAGTTTTGCTATATATAACCTCTCTCCTACAAGAAAGAAACACCAAGAAATACATACTTCTGTTTGTATATCTCATTAGTGGTAAGAAAAAAAAAGGAAACGACAATGGCAGAGAGAAGAAGAGTGTCATGTGTGCTAATGGTTTGTTTGGTGTTGGGAATTCTGGCAATGGCCACGTCTGAAATAACAGTCGACGGGACGATTAATTTTGGAAAATGCTACTATAAATGTGTCGAGGAAATTCCCGTAGCCGGAATCTTTCTGTGCAGTAGATTGTGCGAGACCGACAATAAATTTATAGAATCTGTAATGGAGATTATCAAACAAATCAACTCCAACCGCCCTAAACTTACCACCAAACAACATCATGGTATATTTTCTTCTTTTTCATCTCCCTTTTAATTTCTTGAATTTAGGGTAGATAAAATTCAACTTGACTCGAAAAAAAAATTAAATTATTCAACTTAATTCGTAATTTCATAAACTCGACTAGACTGAAAAAAATTTAAATAAAATTCGAGTTATAAAATTGAAATTCGAAATTCTTAATAATTAGTAGATTAATTTTTAAGTTCGAGTCGAGTCTCTCAATTCTGCCTACTATATACTGTTAGAAATCAAACCCAACTAAATTATTTATGTTGGCAAGACAAGGAATTATGTGGAAGCTTCATGAAAAGCATGATTACTTGGTCTAGACAATTCTTGAAGAATTGAGAGGGGCGGCAAGGAAATGATGAAGTTGGTAATATTTGAAGATTGTTGAAACATGCTGGAAAAATTTAAAAAGCCTTAAAGTTAAGGAAATGATGGCAGCACCTCCATGATGATCTAGAAACATATGGCTCTCACTAGAAATATCTAGGATTACACTATAATATTACTAACTATGTCGGTTTAGCAACTCTATAAATAGGAGATAAATTGTAAGCTTGTGTGTAAGTGAGAAACAAAATGCAAGTGAGTGTGTTTGCATAAAAAACAAAGAGTGAGCCTGAAAAAGGGGTGTGTATTTGCAGCATCAAAATCAAGTTTTTTTTGTTTGTGTCAAGTATATTTGAGTTATATATTATATCGAGTGTTTATTTTCGCTTTCAACAAGTGGTATTCGAGCCAAGTTCGAGTTCACGCCACGAGAAGATGGAGCACATGATCCAACCACAAATCCCGAGATTGACAAAGACGAATTATGACAATTGGAGTATTCAGATGAAGGCGCTACTTGGTTCGCAAGATTGTTGGGACATGGTCGTAAAAGTATATGTGGAGCCAGAAAATGCAGCAACAGAAGCAGCTCTAACCAACGAAGAGAAGAGAGCACTAAGGGATGCTCGTAAAAGAGACCAAAGGGCGTTATATTACATTTTCCAAGCAGTAGATGAGTCTAACTTTGAAAAAATTGCAGAAGCAACAACCGCGGAGCAAGCATGGGAAACTCTGCAAAAATCACTCCAAGGAGTTGAGAAAGCAAAAAAGGTACGTCTTCAATCACTCAGAGCCGAGTTTGAGATGCTAAAAATGAAAACCACAGAAAGCATAGATGACTATGTTAGCCGTGTGAAAGCCGTAGCAAATGAAATGAAAAGAAATGGCGAAGCACGTGGTGAGGTTAGAGTGATGGGGAAAAGCCTACGATCATTGGTATGAAAATTTGATTATGTGGTTGTGGCAATTGAGGAATCAAAAGATTTAACTCAAATGACTATCGATGAGCTTGTGGGATCACTCCAAGCCCATGAGCAGAAAATGAAGCTAAATGAAGAGAGTGAAAATCTAGAGCAAGTTTTTCAAAGAAAGTTGCACGTCAACAAAGGCGGAGCTAGCAGTAGCTACACGCGAGGCAGAGGAAACTATGGTGGATATCGTGGACGAGGAACACGTGGACGTGGCGGTCGTTCATATGTTAGCAATCAAGCAAATGAAAATTACCAATCACCAAGTCGTGGACAAGGATATAGAGGTCGAGGAAGAGGCCGATATCAACAAGGAGATAAATTTCAGGTACAATGTTATAATTGTAATAAGTATAGTCATTATAGTTACGAGTGTAGAGAAACTCCAAAGCATGAAGAAAGAATTAATGTAGCAACAGCTGAAGAAGAAAACACCGAAGAATCTCATGTATTCCTCACTTATAAAGGAAATGAAGAATCAAAGGAAAATATTTGGTATCTCGATAATTGTGCTAGTAATCATATGTGTGGTCGAAAGGAGTTTTTTGTGGCGTTGGACGAAATGATCCATGGACGAGTAACTTTTGGTGACGACTCGCACATAGAGGTTAAAGGCAAGGGCAAAGTCATGATTACTCAGAAAAATGGAGAGAAAAATACATATCAGACATTTACTATGTACCAGCTATGAAAAGCAACATCATCAGTCTTGGCCAGCTTCTAGAAAAAGGATATGAAGTGCAGATGAAGAATCGCTCACTTTCAATCAAGAATAGAAATGGAGAATTGGTTGCCCAAGTCAATATGACGCGTAATCGTCTCTTCACTATTGACATCGAGTCAGGAGAAGTAAAGTGTATGAAGACTGCAATCAAGGACGATTCGTGGCTGTGGCACTTGAGGTATGGACATTTTGGATTTTCTAGCTTGAAGTTATTGTCAAAAGAAAATATGGTGAATGGATTGCCAGAAATCAAACCTCCAAATCAACTGTGTGAGGCCTGCATTAAAGGAAAACAACACATGCAAATCTTTGAAGTTGGCAAATCATGGAGAGCCAGAAGACCATTAGAGATCGTCCACACTGACATAGCCGGCCCGTTTGATATACCATCACTTGGAGGAAACATGTACTACTTGACCTTTATTGACGATTATAGCAGAAAATGTTGGGTATATGTTCTTAAACAAAAGTTAGAAGCATTGGATAAATTTAAAGAATTCAAAGCAATGACGGAAAAACAAAGCGGTCAATACTTAAAGATACTCAGATATGATAGAAGAGGCGAGTATACAATAAAATTATTTGAAGCATTTTGCAAGGAGCATGGCATAATTCACCAGTTGACAGTTAGATACACGCCTTAACAAAATGGAGTTGCAGAAAGAAAGAATCGCACTATTCTCGACATGGCAAGGAGCATGGTAAAGGGCAAGCATCTACCAAGAAATTTTTGGGCCGAAGCAATTCGATGTGCAGTTTATCTGTTAAATCGTTGCCCAACAAAGAGTGTGAGGAACATGACGCCGAACGAAGCATGGAGCGGTAAAAAACCAGGAATTGGGCACCTCAAGATTTTTGGATGCATCGCATATGCCCATATACCTGAGCAGATAAGAAAAAAGCTCGATGATAGAGGAGAAAAGTGCATCTTCATCGGCTATGATGAACGAAGTAAGGCTTACAGACTCTATAATCCTCTGACTAAGAAATTGATAATCTCAAGAGATGTTGAGTTCGATGAAGCAGAATATTGGATTTGGAGCTCAAAAGAAAAGAAAGTTGAAGGACTGTTTTTTAACGAAGATCAAGATGATGATGACTTCACCAACCAAGATGAATAAGGTGATGATCAAAGTCCTCAACAAAATCCAATTGAGCCGTCTTCATCAAACAACTGCAGAACAGAGAATCTTGAAGTACAACCGACTGAAGTTCGAAGATCTACAAGAGAGAGAAGAGTTCCAGAAAGGTACAAGGATTACGAAACTCAAAATATTTCACTCTTCTGTTTACTTGTAAGCAGTGATCCAATAACATATGAAAAATCAATTGAAGATGATAAGTGGAAGAATGCCATGAATGAAGAAATTGCATCGATAGAAAGAAATGATACGCGGGGGCTCACAAGTCTACCAGAAGGACATAATCCAATTGGAGTCAAATGGGTATACAAGACGAAGACCAATAAAGAAGGACAAGTAGAGAAATACAAGGCGAGACTAGTTGCCAAAGGCTACAAGCAAACACAAGGAATAGACTATGATGAAGTATTCACTCCAGTAGCAAGGATCGACACTATCAGACTTATCACAATAGTTGCAGCACAAAACAAATGAAAGATTTATCAAATGGATGTGAAGTCGGCATTTCTAAATGGCTACTTAGAAGAAGAAGTTTATATCAAGCAACCACCTGGGTACATTAAACAAGGACATGAAGATAAGGTCTACCGCTTGAAGAAAGCCTTATATGGATTGAAGCAAGCACCGAGAGCATGTAACACAAGAATAGATGAATATTTCCAGGAGAATGGGTTCATAAAAAGTCCATACGAACATACCTTGTATACAAAGAAAAATGAAGATGGTGATATCATGATCGTGTGCTTATACGTGGACGACATGATCTTCACCGGAAATAACACATGTATGTTTCAAGATTTCAAGAAAGCTATGAATAAAGAATTTGAAATGACAGATATTGGCAAGATGTCATACTTTCTTGGAGTCGAGGTAAAGCAAACAGTGGAAGGAATTTTCTTATCCCAAAAGAAGTACGCGGAGCAAACCTTAAATAATTTCAAAATGTCGGATTGCAAGTCGGTAGCCACTCCAGTTGAAACGGACACAAAACTAAGTGTTGATTCAACAAGAGAGCCGGTGAATCCAACGTTGTTTAAAAACCTCGTTGGAAGTTTAAGATATCTAACTATCACACGACCAAACATAACATACGCTGTGAGACTGGTAAGCAGATTCATGGAGAATCCAAAACAAGATCATTGGATTGCAGCAAAGAGAATTTTGAGATATGTCAAAGGTATGTTGGATCATGGTTTATTCTACAAGCATTCAAAAAATTCGAATTTAGTCGGTTACTCTGATAGTGATTACGGGGGAGACATTGATGATTGGAAAAGTACATCTGGATATCTATTCCATATCGGCTCCGCAACATTTTCATGGTCATCAAAGAAGCAACAAACGATAGCTCTCTCAACATGTGAAGCTGAATATATAGTCGTAGCAGCGTGCACCTGTCAAGCAATTTGGTTGAAGAATATTTTGGACGAGTTAAATTTTGCGCAAGAAGGACCAACTACAATTTATGTCGACAACAAGTCCACCATATCTCTCGCAAAGAATCATGTCTTTCATATGTAACCCCCTCGTCCCGGTCTGGCCGGATGACCGGTCCGAGTAGGCCACACGGGGAAAACCAAAGCGAAACCCGTTAAGGTTCCCCCTCGGTTAGCAACCCTAAATTTTTTTTTTAACTTAATCTTTTCTAAAGGCTCATTCGAATCCTATGTGATCAAACAGCGGAATAGAATACAGAAGGTAAACATTCGAACCCAAAACAACATTTTAACAGCCCAATTTTTATCCATTAAACAGGCCGTTTCGAAACACCCTTAAGGCGTATCAAAACGCCTTGACCAGGTCAACTGCCCCAAAGCCCAAACGAAGGGGTCGTATCGAAACGAAGGTCAACCGTTCTAAAACGCCCTCAACGGTCAACTTCTCGTGGTCAACGAGATTTTGACCATTTCGAAACCCTTAGACCCGTTTCGAAACGCTTTCATCTCGTCAATTTCTCAGAATTCCAGTAGCCAAAATGTTTCGATACCCGTTTCGGAACAGGGGATTCACAGGCCAAACCGTATCGAAACGCGTTCCGATACGGGGTCCCTAAAGCCTTACCCGTTCCGAAACGACCCAGCTCGTTTCGAAACGCGGGCTGTCTGCAACCTTTGAAGACTAGACTTAGGCATTTTTCAACAAGTCTAGAGGTCCCAAACGACCTCTAAAGGCACACAACACAAGAAAACAAGGTCTAGAGGCATACATCCTATGTCAAGCATGCTCAAACACACACAAGGCGTAGATTTAAACAATCATTCATACATGGCAATTACACATCAACAACGTTTCATAAAAGGCATGCTTGAAGACATTAATAGTCAAAAGGCACCATTCATCACATATAGGTTTACATGCCATCAAAGCAATCTTAAACATCCATAAGGCATACACCACACAAGCATTTGACAAGATATATCATGTTTACAATCCAAGTCTATTCATAAACATCAAAACCATATATGAGTCATTCATAACTCATACAAACACACACTCTTGCCACATTGCTAAGCTACTACATAATTGTTAACCGTACTTGAGCAACAAACTTGGAAAGCCCTTCTTGCCTTGCTCCGAGCTAACACCACGCTAATGATCTGCATTGTTGAAAATGAGAGCGTAAGCTAGAAGCTTAGTGATGATGCTCTAAAATCAAAAACATCAACAATGCAGGGTTCAAGCATGTAATCCTTAACTCTCACATACAACATACATAGATGAATCAACAAGTAGACCTAGCTAGTCTTTCAAGAGTCATAATATGGCATCTCACATCATACTAGGCTCAAATATCATATATCAATGACATACACCACAAGTATAAGAACAAGTTCAATTGGCCACTATTAGTTTACCCGGATGTGCGGATTTAATCTCAACAATCACATTACCTCGGTGGGATTACACTCATCACCAGACCTTGCATGGGCGGGATTCCACTCATCACCACATGACCTACGGATGGGATTCCACTCATCATCCCGTAGAATATAAATAAATTTCCAGTGGAATGTTACATCACCGTACTCCTCCTTGATGACTCAACGCCATCAAGGCCACGTACGTTTTGACTCAATTTGTGTGCACACTAATCCTAATGGTCGATCATTTACACCCGGTAAGTTAATTAGTGCCAATTTCATTTACCACATTACACATCCACCATTTACATCACATGCTCATCATATACATATGTCAATATATACATACACATATCAAACCACATTTCACAATGGCAATTAGGCAAAGCTTAAATAGCATTTAATGGGATCAAAGAGCTAAGTTACCAATTTAATTCCACATAGAAATGGCCTACCAAGCACATTTCAACTCATACATTACACACACTTGAACTAACTTTAAAACACATTTAAAGTCACTCACCACCCTTCCTTAGCAACCAAAGCAAGCCTCCTACAAGCCCGGATTCGATCCCGATGCTCCACCAATGTCTCCTCTTGTTTCTAGCCAAACAAAACACATCCATTACTTCACCAATCAATGCTAAAACTCAGCCATCATCTCACCCTACAAGCACAAGCCAACTTCAATAATTTCCAATCCAAATAACCACCCAAAATACCCATTTTCGTGCTCCCTCAAAACCTAACTGAAAATCCTATTTTCAAACACCCAAATGACACCCAAATGGTCCCAAAACACCCTCCTAACATACTTAAACCATCAGCCCTCCAATTTCACCTTAAAACTCAACAAAAATCAAGTTTTTGACACTTTAAAATTTGCCACAAGAACCCATTTCGGGTTTTCACCCAAACCTAACCATTTTAACATATTATGTACATTTTAAGGTGAATAAACTAAAACCAAACTTTATATTTCAAAACAAATAGAAAAACTCAATAAAAATTCAAGCTTTCAATGAATCCCCAAATTTCAAAAGGTGATAGTTTTAAATTCTACGACCATGTATGGGTAGGGGATGAAGAGGAGAGTGAGAATATACCTTTACCTTTGAAAAAGACCTTGAGATGAGGAAGAAATCGAATGGAATAGTATTTAGGGTTTGAGAGGGGTTTTTGGTTCTCTTTCACGTTGGTGGGGAAGATGGGGAGAGAAGACCACCTTTTTTTCTTTTTGTTATTTTTAATTTCAAATGTTGTCTAACTTTTTAAAACATTTGGGTTAAATCACCACATTGGTTCCTCCTTTTTATTTTAAAACCCAATTAACTCAAGCCATGGTCAAAACGATTAAATTTAATTTTACCGACTTGGGCCACTAACCCGACTAACTATTAACCCCAAAACACGGGTGTTACAACTCTCTCCCACTTAAGGAATTTTGTCCCCGAAATTACCTGACTGAAAGAGATACGGAAACTGTCTTTCCATATCCTCCTTCCTCTCCCAAGTGCCCTCGTCCACACCTCGACGTTGCCACTGCACCTTTACTAACTCAATCGATCTACCCTGCAACACCTTACTGTTAGAAGCTAGGATCTCAACTGGTTCCTCTTCATAAGTCAAATTCGGATTCAATTCAATCTCCTCTACATGCATAACATGTGATGGATCGGACCTATACTTACGGAGCATCGAAACATGGAATACATCGTGTATCTTCTGTAGCTCGGATGGCAAACGCAACTGATTAGCAACTGGACCAACCCTCTTCACAATCTCATACGGTCCTATGTACCTCGGACTCAACTTCCCCTTTCGGCCAAATCTCATTACTTTCTTCCACGGAGACACTTTCAAGAACACCTTCTCACCCACTAAGAACTCAACTTCCTTCCTCTTCAAATCGGCATAGGACTTCTGCCTATCCGAAGCAGCCTTCAATCGATCACAAATCAATTTTACCTTGTCAGTTGTCCCCTTGAGCAAATCCGGCATAGGTAACAACTTCTGTCCCACTTCGGCCCAACAAACTGGAGTTTTACACTTTCGACCATACAAGGCCTCATACGGAGCCATCTGAATGCTCGACTGGAAGCTATTATTGTAAGCAAACTCAACTAGAGGCAAGTGCTTCTCCTACGTACCCTGAAAATCAATGATGCAACAACGCAACATATCCTCTAAGATCTGTATAACTCTCTCTGACTGACCATCTAACTAAGGGTGATAAGACGTGCTGAAGTTCAAACAGGTACCCAAAGCTGTATGCAGACACTCCCAAAATCGAGATGTAAACCGCGAATCTCTATCTGACACAATAAACTTCGGCACACCATGTAGTCTAACAATCTCACCAATGTACAAGTCGGCCAATCTATCTAAGGTGTAAGTAGTATTGACTGCCAAGAAGTGAGCACACTTCGTAAAACGATCTACTATCACCCAAACTGAGTTCTTCTTCGTAAGAGTAAAAGGCAAACCCGAAACAAAATCCATGGTGATGTTCTCCCATTTCCATTCCGGAATCCTCAACGGCTGTAACAAACCTGAGGGAACCTGATGTTCCGCCTTCACCCTCTAACATACTAAACACTTACTCACAAAGTCAGATATATCTCTCTTCAAGCCAACCCAAAAGTACTCATTCTTCAGGTTACGGTACATCTTCGTACTTCCAGGATGCATAGCAAACAGACTACTGTGTGCTTCAGTCAAGATCGTACGTCTCAAGTCACTGTCCTCTGGCACAAATATCCTATTTTTGAAACACAAAACCCCATCGGTACTGAAACTGTAGTCTGAAGATCTACCTTCGGCTATATCTTGCATGTGAGGTGCCAAAGACCTATCTAAGAGCTGCTTCTCTCTAATCAACTGAACTAGAATAGGCCTAATCTGAAGCTCAGCTACCAAGCCACCATCTTCGGACAAGCTCAATCTGGCAAACATAGCCCTCAAATCCACGACTATCTTTCTACTCAATGCATCGGCCACTACATTGGCCTTACCCGGATGGTACTCAATGGTAAGATCATAGTCTTTTAGCAACTCTAACCACCTACGTTGTCTGAGATTTAAATCTCGCTGAGTCATAATGTACTTCAAACTCTTGTGGTCGGTGTACACTGTGCATCTCTCACCGTACAAATAGTGCCTCCAAATCTTCAGAGCAAACACAACTGCAGCTAACTCTATGTCGTGGGTCGGATAGTTGCGCTCGTGAGTCTTCAACTGTCTTGAGGCATAAGCCACTACTCTCTTGTCTTGCATAAGAACACACCCTAGCCCTACATAAGAAGCATCACTATAAACTACATAGTCCTTCCCGGACTCTGGCTGAATCAAGATCGGTGCTTGGGTCAAAGCTTCTTTCAATTTCTCAAAGGCTCTCTGCCTTGCATCTGTCCACTCAAATTGAACACTCTTCTGAAGTAACTGTGTCAATGGAGCGGCTAACTTAGAGAAACCTTCTACGAATCTTCTATAGTATCCAGCTAAGCCTAGGAAGCTATGTACCTCTATTACAGACTTCGGTTGCTTCCATTCAACAACGACCTCAATCTTTTTCGGATCAACTCTAATCACATCGGCTGACACTACATGTCCTAAGAAGACTACCTCTCGGATCCAGAATTCACACTTGCTCAACTTCGCATACAACTAATGATCTAGCAAAGTCTTCAAAACCAGTCTCAAGTGTCGGTCATGGTCTTCTTCAGTTCGCGAATACACCAAGATGTCATCTATAAACACAACTACAAACTGATCTCGGTACTGATGAAAAATCATGTTCATCATATCCATGAAAGCAACATGTGCATTAGTCAACCCAAAAGGCATGACTAAAAACTCATAGTGACCATACCTAGTCCTAAAGGCCGTCTTCGGTACATCAACCTCTCTTACCTTTAGCTGGTAGTAACCCGATCTCAAGTCAATCTTCGAAAAGACCGATGCTCCTCTCAACTGATCAAACATGTCATCAATTCTAGGCAATGAATACTTGTTCTTCACTGTCAACTGATTCAATTGTCTGTAATCTATACACATCCTCATGCTTCCATCTTTCTTCTTCACAAACAAAACTGGTGTACCCAAGGTGAAGAACTAGGTCGAATGAAGCCTCTATCTGTCAATTCTTGCAACTGAGTCTTCAACTCCTTCAATTCTCTCGGTGTCATGCGATACGAAGCAATCGAAACAGGAGCTGAATCAGAATAAGTCTCAATGGTGAACTCTACCTCTCCGTCCGGTGGTAACCCTTGCAACTCTTCCGGAAACACACTAGGAAAGTCACATACTGTCCGGATGTCTTGAGGTCTAACCTCATTCATGTTAGGGTTCATCACATATGCCAAGTATGCTTCACACCCCAACTCAACTAACCTCTTAGCCTCTAAAACTGAAACTACATTGGACAAGAACTTCACGTTCTCACCCACCACTACAATCTCATAATCATCTGTGAGCCTCAAAGAAATCCTCTTAGTTTCAAAGTCTATACTAGCTCTATGCTCCGTGAGCCAGTCCATACCCAGAATTACATCAAAACCATAGAAAGGAAGCTTCATCATATCCACTGGAAACACATGTCCCGGAACCATCAACGGACACCTTCTGTACATTTTTCTAACCACTACCGTGTCCCCAAAGGAACTAGTAACACTAACTCCTACCTCTAACATTTCACAAGGCAAGTTCAACGACTGTGCATGCTCACTCAATATGTAGGAATGTGTAGACCCAGAGTCAATCAAAGAAAGCAAACCCAAAGATTGTATCGAGAAGTTACCTGCGATCACATCGGTGTCATGCTGATCCCCACATTGAGCGTAAACTCTGGCTTGGCCTCTGCCCTCCGGCTGAACTGCAACTACATGTGTTATGTTTCTCTGACCATCATTCCTCGGCTGGAAGTTACCTCTACCGCGCCCGCGGCCTCTCTGAAGGTCATTGGCTCTAGCAGGAGCCTGAGCTGGTGCCTGTCCCACCTGATGTGGACAGTCACGTCTAATGTGGTCCCTAGCTCCACAACTCCAACACGAGTGGAAATTTCCCCAACACTCACCGGTGTGGTTCCTCCCGCAAGTAGCACATGTGGGAAACTTCCTACCAGCTCTCTAGCCCTGTTGGCCCCTACCGTGGTTACCGCCACCACGCCTATGATCATAATGATGCCTGTTGTCCCGATGCCTCTTGGCATCACCTCTGTCAAAGTCACTGGACCTCTTACCCGAACTAGAACCACCAGATCGTTTGGTCAAGCCCAAACTGTGCTCTAAGTCCTTGGCCCTCGCAACCAAGACATCAAAATCAGTGTAGTCTGAAGCTAGGGTGTACCTCTTGATCTCTTCATTCAGCTCATAACGGAAACGGTTACATCGTTCCACCTCAGTAGGAACAAGCTCAGAAGCATACTGACTCAGTCTGACAAATCGGATCTCATAATCGGTCACGGTCATACTCCCCTGAAGTAATGCCATAAACCCCCTCTTCCTCTCGTCGAGGTATCGCGGGCCCAGATACTTCTTACGGAATGCTGACTCAAAGAACTCCCAAGTAATCTCGGCCTCATCCATACCCGTGGTAATGGTGACCCACCAAGTGTAGGCATCACCCTGAAGCAAGGACTCAACACACCCCAACTTGCGCTCACCAGTACATCCCATCTGAGCGAGGATACGGACGATCTTCTCAAACCACAACTCTGATCTCTCTGGAGTAGACCCTCTGAACTCTTCGGCCCCTAGACCACGGAGTCTCTCTAACGGCAAACTAGTGCCCTCTCCCTGGTGATGTGATGTTGCTTGACCCCCAGCTACTGCAGCCTGAAATGCCCCGGCTATCGCCTGAACAAAAGGAGCTAAGTCTATTCCGGCCGGTCCTTGGCCACCTTGGCCTCCCTAAGGTCCCTCTCCTTCGGCCCCGGCCTCGCCTCCTACTCCTTGTGGAGGAGGTGGTGGTGGAGGAGCTCCAACTCCAACTACAGGCTCTCCCACTTGAGCCTCAACTCTAACTACTGGCTCAACTCCTGGAGCCGTTGCCCGTGGTTCCGGTTGAACCATCCTAGGCCTCCCACGTGGTCTCATGGTACAGCTAGCAAGGTAATAACTACAACAACAAACAAATATGGATTGCGTTAGCCAAAGCAAGGGTCCAATAGTGCTCAAGTACTCTCTTTACCATAAAATATTTTTAAATTAAGTAATAGTAGCAATGGGCACACACTCTACACAAGACGCAACAACTCATGCATCAAATCATCATGCGAACAGTCAAACATTAAGAATTCATGGCAAGGCATGCACCGAACAATACAATCACTTAACATATCAAGCTTACCTCACTTACCTGCCCGAGGTCTCGGTAACCTCAGGCTCTAATACCAACAAATGTAACCCCCTCGTCCCGGTCTAGCCGGATGACTGGTCCGAGTAGCCACACGGGGAAAACCGAAGCAAAACTCGTTAAGGTTCCCCCTCGGTTAGCAACCTTAATTTTTTTAACTTAATCTTTTCTAAAGGCTCATTCGAATCCTATGTGATCAAACAACGGAATAGAATACATAAGGTAAACATTCGAACCCAAAACAACATTTAAATAGCCCAATTTGTATCCATTAAACAGGCTGTTTCGAAACACCCTTAAGGCGTATCGAAACGCCTTGACCAGGTCAACTGCCCCAAAGCCCAAACGAAGGGGCCATATCGAAACAGAGGTCAACCGTTCCGAAACGCCCTCAACGGTCAACTTCTCGTGGTCAACGAGATTTTAACCGTTTCAAAACCCTTAGACCCATTTCGAAACGCTTTCATCTCGTCAATTTCTCAGAATTCCAGTAGCAAAAACGTTCCGATACCCGTTTCGGAACAGGGGATTCACAGGCCAAACCGTATCGAAACGCGTTCCGATACAGGGTCCCTAAAGCCTTACCCGTTCCGAAACGACCCAACTCGTTTCGAAACGCGGGCTGTCTGCAACCTTTCAAGACCACACTTAGGCGTTTTTCAACAAGTCTAGAGGTCCCAAACGACCTCTAAAGGCACACAATACAAGCAAACAAGGTCTAGAGGCATACATCCTATGTCAAGCATGCTCAAACACACACAAGGCGTAGATTTAAACAATCATTCATACATGACAATTACACATCAACAACATTTCATAAAAGGCATGCTTGAAGACATTAATAGTCAAAAGGCACCATTCATCACATATAGGTTTACATGCCATCAAAGCAATCTTAAACATCCATAAGGCATACACCACACAAGCATTTGGCAAGATATATCATGTTTACAATCCAAGTCTATTCATAAACATCAAAACCATATATGAGTCATTCATAACTCATACAAACACACACTCTTGCCACATTGCTAAGCTACTACAAAATTGTTAACCGTACTTGAGCAACAAACTTGGAATGTCCTTCTTGCCTTGCTCCGAGCTAACACCACGCTAATGATCTGCATTGTTGAAAATGAGAGCGTAAGCTAGAAGCTTAGTGATGATGCTCTAAAATCGAAAACATCAACAATGCAGGGTTCAAGCATGTAATCCTTAACTCTCACATACAACATACATAGATGAATCAACAAGTAGACCTAGCTAGTCTTTCAAGAGGTATAATATGACATCTCACATCATACTAGGCTCAAATATCATATATCAATGACATACACCACAAGTATAAGAACAAGTTCAATTGGCCACTATTAGTTTACCCGGATGTGCGGATTTAATCTCAACAATCACATTACCTCGGTGGGATTACACTCATCATCGGATCTTGCATGGGTGGGATTCCACTCATCACCACATGCCTTACGGATGGGATTCCACTCATCATCCCGTAGAATATAAATAAATTTCCGGTGGAATGTTACATCACCGTACTCCTCCTTGATGACACAACGCCATCAAGGCCACGTACGTTTTGACTCAATTTGTGTGCACACTAATCCTAATGATCGATCATTTACACCCGGTAAGTTAATTAGTGCCAATTTCATTTACCACATTACACATCCACCATTTACATCACATGCTCATCATATACATATGTCAAGATATACATACACATATCAAACCACATTTCACAATGGCAATCAGGCAAAGCTTAAATAGCATTTAATGGGATCAAAGAGCTAAGTTACCAATTTAACTCCACATTGAAATGGCATACCAAGCACATTTCAACTCATACACTACACACACTTGAACCAACTTTAAAACACATTTAAAGTCACTCACCACCCTTCCTTAGCAACCAAAGCAAGCCTCCTACAAGCCCGGATTCTATCCTGATGCTCCACCAATGTCTCCTCTTGTTTTTAGCCAAACAAAACACATCCATTACTTCACCAATCAATGCTAAAACTCAGCCATCATCTCACCCCACAAGCACAAGCCAACTTCAATAATTTCCAATCCAAATAACCACCCAAAATACCCATTTTTGTGCTCCCTCAAAACCTAGCTGAAAATCCTATTTTCAAACACCCAAATGACACCCAAATGGTCCCAAAACACCCTCCTAACATACTTAAACCATCAGCCCTCCAATTTCACCTTAAAACTCACCAAAAATTAAGTTTTTGACACTTTAAAATTTGCCACAAGAACCCATTTCGGGTTTTCACCCAAACCTAACCATTTTAACATATTATGTACATTTTAAGGTGAATAAACTAAAACCAAACTTTATATTTCAAAACAAATAGAAAAACTCAATAAAAACTCAAGCTTTCAATGAATCCCAAATTTCAAAAGGTGATAGTTTTAAATTCTACGACCATGTATGGGTAAGGGATGAAGAGGAGAGTGAGAATATACCTTTACCTTTGGAAAAGACCTTGAGATGAAGAAGAAATCGAATGGAATAGTATTTAGGGTTTGAGAGGGGGTTTTTGGTTCTCTTTCACGTTGGTGGGGAAGATGGAGAGAGAATACCACCTTTTTTTTTCTTTTTTTTCTTTTTAATTTCAAAAGTTGTCTAGCTTTTTAAAACATTTGGGTTAAATCACCACATTGGTCCCTCCTTTTTATTTTAAAACCCAATTAACTCAAGCCATGGTCAAAACGATTAAATTTAATTTTACCGACTCGGGCCACTAACCCGACTAACTCCTAACCCAAAAACACGGGTGTTACATCATAGCCGAAGCAAGCATATCGATACAAAGCATCATTTCATACAAGAACAGGTGAAGAACAAAACCGTAGAACTAGTCTATTGCAGAACTGAAGATCAATTGGCAGACATTTTTACAAAGCCATTGAAAGCTGAAACATTTCATAGAATAAAAGAAAAACTCGGAATGAAAGTTAAGTTTGAGGGGGAGTGTTAGAAATCAAACCCAACTAAATTATTTATGTTGGCAAGGCAAGGAATTATGTGGAAGCTTCATGAAAAGCATGGTTAATTGGTCTAGAAAATTCTTGAATAATTGAGAGGGGCGGCAAGAAAATGATGAAGTTGGTAATATTTGAAGATTGTTGAAACATGCTGGAAAAATCTAGAAAGCCTTAAAGTTAAGGAAATGATGGCAGCACCTCCATGATGATCTAGAAACATATGGCTCTCACTAGAAATATCTAGGATTACACTATAATATTACTAACTATGTCAGTTTAGCAACTGTATAAATAGGAGATCAATTGTAAGCTTGTGTGTAAGTGAGAAACAAAATGCAAGTGAGGGTGTTTGCATAAAAACAAAGAGTGTGCGTGAAAGAGGGGTGTGTATTTGCAGCAGCAAAATCAAGTTTTTTTTTGTTTGTGTCAAGTATATTTGAGTTATATATTATATCGAGCGTCTACTTTCGCTTCCAACATATATATCACACGTGAAAAAAATATGTATTGTATAATTTAGGGGTGTTCATGGTAGGTTAATTGTATCATTTAGTATAAACAGGTGGTTAACCGTTATACCAGTTATTAAAACTTAACTTAACCAATAAGAAACGGTTAACCATTAAATTTTTAAATAGTTAACCATTACTTAACGGTTCAGTTATAGGCTAACCTATATCCTATTACAAAATTTCTTCACATGTTCACTAATTCTTTTGAGAATAATGAAATTATCTATCCGATGGAGTATATTAAAATTAAAAAAACTGCTTAAATAGAGAAATCCTAATCACAAACTTCATTTTATGTCTAAATAATTTCATAACAGTTAACCAATAAGTTAACCATTAACCATCATTTACAGCGGTTGGTTAACCGAAATTGTTTAACCTTAACGGTAAGTTAATTAACCGGTAAAATTTAACGTTATACTGCTTAATGGTTACGATTTATTTTGCACACCCTATTGTATATGGTTATAGAAAATCGTTTAAATTAGAATTAATTAGTACCATAACATTATAAATGTTTACAATGAAATTTGAACAGAAACTCAAACAACTCGATTTGACTCGAAAAAGTTTCAAATAAAGTTTGAATTATAAAATAAAACTACTCAACTCGACTAATTTAAAATTTTTTAACTCGAAAAAGTTTCAAATAAAGTTTGAATTATAAAATAAAACTACTCAACTCGACTAATTTAAAATTTTTTAACTCGAAAAAGTTTCAAATAAAGTTTGAATTATAAAATAAAACTACTCAACTCGATTAATTTATATTTTTTTGACTCAACTCAACCGAATACCTACCCCTACTCGAAATATAATGAACTCAACGTTTTGTTTTGTATCAGCTGCAGAGGAAGTTGAAAGCAGTATCGACGGGAGGTGATGAATCGCTTATGCATGGATAATAAAGGCCGTGACTTACATTTTAGGTAGGGGTGAGCAAAACTCGACTCGACTCGAAAAAACCGAATAACTCGACTCGACTCGAGGCAAAAATACTCGACTCGTTTTGACTCGACTCGAAATTTTATAAACTCGAATAACTCAAAAAAATTTCAAATAAAGTTTGAGTTGTGAAATGGAAATTCGAATAACTCGAATAACTCAAAATTTTTAGTAATTAGTGGATTTATTTTTAAGTTCGAGACAAGTCCCTCTATTTTTTATGATATATACATACTGATATATAAAAATATGAAGAAATATTGTCACATGTGAAAAAATATATATGTGCATATCTTAATTGTAGTGACATGAATTTTCTTTGTATGTGATTTTCAGATCAAGGACATTGCATTGAAAGCATCAGGAGCTTATAAAAACTGCAAGCCCTGTTCTGGTTCATCAAACCATAGTCGGAACTATGCTAACTCTGATGCTGCCTCTGACTCGGCAAGTTTCCATTTTCTGTTAGTTTTTTCTCCTTTTCTGTTCTCACATTTTAAAACTGAAAGTAACCCTAAATTCTTAAAATTGAAAATCCTCAAATTAAATTAGCTTTGCATCGGGGATAAAATCCTCAAAAGCGATAATAGTCCAAAAAGATAAATTGAACAAGAATTCTCCCCATTGTATTATATGATTTTGTAGTTCAATGAGTTTAAATTTTATGGTCTTATATCATTTCGAGAATTTTATTAATAACATTTATCGATTGAGCTAAAATAAAGTCGTTTAAAATTAGAATGAATTTGTACCATAACATTATAAATAATTACAACTAAGTTCGAATAGAAACTCGAATAACTCGACTCGAATTTCTTCAACTCGACTCGACTCGAAAAAATTTCGAATGAAAGTTTGAATGATAAAATTAGACTCGTCAACTCGAATAACTCGAAATTTTTTTACTCGACTCGACTCGATTCATTCGAACGCTCAGCCCTAATTTTAGGTTCACATGAATGTAAAACATCTGGCTGCTGTTATTTCTCGATTTTGCTCGAATGCCTCAAGAAATCAAGCGTGCGATTTAATCTCATTCTTGTATGAATTATATTGTATGTTCATCGCGAAACACAATGGGCCTGAGGGGACATGCCCACTACCAATTTTAGGGTTAATTTTATTGTAAGTTTTAAGAAATTTTAAAACTATTAAAATTTATGTTCATTCTTAATATTTTTAAATTCAATTATTTTTAAGTTCTTATCAATTTTAAAGTTAATGAAATTATATCTTGCTTTTAATTTTTATGGTTTAATTAATTTATAGGACATGTCAATTTTAAAATTAGACTTTAGTTCTCTGTTTTTATGATTTAATTATCTTTTAAAATATTTTTAGTTTCAAAGAAAAACAACTTAACACCTCTCATAATTTCATTATAATTCTGCCCCTAAGTCTTATATCAAAATGATCTTATGCGATAAAAGTACTGGATTGAGATTTTTCAAAATGTGTTAGAAAGGTAACTAGCAATCAATCAATCTATAAGAAGATATTTTGACCTAGAAGTGTTGAGTTGATCAAACAATTACAAATGACCAAGAGAGGGTGAATTGACAATAAAAAATTTAAAGGTGGAAATTGGAAGGATAAAATTTTGGACACAAGGCAATTAGAGTGGTTAAAGTTCTCCAATGAACTCTACATCCACTACCTTAGCTCCCACTAAGGATTTTCAACCAATCCACTAATTTGAATTCTTCCCCTTTTCTTGGATGAGAAGGAAACCTTACAATTTGATTAAGCTTTCTACCCAAAGTTTAATCCACTCACTTTTACAAAGAAGAGTTTTTGGTAAACTTTACAAATTCCCCTCTAAGGATGATGTTTACCCAATACAATTAAACACTCCCCAAACTCACAATAAGAATTACAATGAAGAACACAAAGGAGTTGGGTACAAAGATTTGACTATAAAAGAACAAAGCTTGGATTTGAGTGCTTTGATGTTGCTTGTAGGTTCAATAGTTTTTGCTATGGCATTTGAGACTTGTTTTTATACCCTTGTATTGATTTCTAGCCGTTTGGATGGTTGAGATCATCAATAGAGCCATTGGGCTGCAATTTCCCGCAGTAAATGCTGCTCAACAACCTACCGTATCGGTACGGCTCGTGGGCGTATCGGTACCTGTCTCAAACAAGAAAGAACCGATGTGACTAAAAAACAAGGCGTATCGATACACTTCGAGGGCGTATCAGTACGATATTAAGGGGTGTATCGATACAGTTAGGCGTATCGATACGGATTTCGCTCACTGGAATCTTGAGTTTGGTTTTGATAAAAGGCGTATCGGTATGCTTGCTTAGCGTATCGATACTGTTTAACGATCATTTAAAATTTAGGATTCCAACTAACTAACAAGCCAACGGTCGGAAATTAAAATGCAAGGATTTTGCAAAGGTCAGCTTATCGTATCGATATAGTGACGTGTCGTACCGGTACGCTATAGCAAAATGATATTTTGATAAGAAAACTGTATCGATACGGTTCCAATGCGTATCGATACACTATAGCTTAATATCTTGCCTAGATGAATTTCCTATCGATACGGGTATAGACCGTATCGGTACGCTATGGACGATTAAAATTCTAGTGTTGAAAAACCGTATCGATACGCATAAGGGTATCGATACGCCTGGGCGTTTTGTTGAAGTTTGGCTTGAAAACACCTGAAAAGACTCGGTGAAATTTGAACATTTAAGTATGTTTTGTCTTGAAATATAGTTTGGTTCAAAATGGCTTGTCAAAATGTGAGACTTTGAAAAACACTTAAAAAATTATCGCTTTGCAATTTAGTCCATAAGTCAAATTGTTATATCAAAATCAATTTTAGTTTCACAATCTCCTCTATTTTGATGTAACAAAACCAAAGATAAATTTTTAAGTTTTGAAACTTTTGAAAAGCTTACTCCCCATTAATTTAAGATATGTTTTCAAAATTAAGTTTTATGTTTTTAAAATTGGCTCTATAATCCTTCTCACCCTTTTTGTTAGATCAAACATAAAAGCACAAGGTAAGATAACAACAACAATAATATTATTGAATTCAAATGCAATCTTCAAATTTAAAGCAACAAAGAGTGCAAAGATATAAATCCAAAACTCAAAACCTAATACATAAAAAAGCATAGAGTTCTAAATATAGGTGCATAAACAATGAAACAAAATGACATGAGATGATATGCATAACTACTCGTTCCCACCATCACCGTCATCTTCGTCCTCATCGTCTTGAGTAGGTTGATGCCTCCTAGATTGATTAAGCCAAGCACCATGGAAAGCGGTGAGAGAGACATCCATGGATTTGACTTGACCCTCCAACGATGTGAAGCGAGAATCAAGACCCTTGACTTGATCTTCCAAGGATGTGAATCGAGTGTCAATAGTTGCAAACCCGGCTTCCATGTTTGTGAATTTCTCATTGAGGAATGTCATTAGAGTGTTCATGGAGGGAGGGAGAAGCTATCGGAGCACCTTGAGAGCTTAAAGGTGCTTGTTGAGCATCAGTTGAAGCATCTTGTCGAGGAGCTCGAGGGACACGAACCCATTCATTATCGACATAAGAGAAGTGAGCAAGAGAGAATGAACGCTCATCAATAGGTTGGCTAAGGGGTTCGAGAAAATCATGGGTGCAATCAATCTTAAGGGAATGGAATAGGTGACTCAACGTCGTAGAACAATAAAAAGACTTTACTTGGTCGGTGTGACGGTGTTGGACTAGGTAAACAAGGTCGACAAACATGATTTGACAAAGGTTAGGGCGCCTACCCTCACAGAAACACCTAAGCCAAAAATCGTCTACTTGACGGATTGTTGAAAATTTCCCACCCGATGGACGAAAATCCATGTAATAATAAGATGAAGAATTCGATCATGAGCATTTAAAAATTGACAGAACCTAGAGTATCATGACCTAAGGAATTCTCATAATCAATCCCTATATTTTCAAAATCATATGCTTTACAAAGAACATCTTGATCAATTTGAAAGGTTGTGCCCATAAGATGTGACTCGATAGCAACAACATGTTCTCTATCTTCATCATGAATGCATATAACATTAGAAAAGAAAATTGTGACCAAGTTTTGATAGACAATGGGAGAAAGGTTCAAAAAACTTATAAATTTTCAATGTCGAATCAAAGAAAGGTATTGAAATTTAAAACGTTCAGAGTTTAAAAACGGAATAGACACGACACGTTCTTCCCTAAGAGTGAAACCTTGAAAAATCTTATAACATGACATATCAGAAGGGGTTGGAAAACAATGTTGGATTATATAAGGAAGATTTGGTTTAAGGTTACACTCATCTACTCATCATCATCCATAGGATCGGAATTAGTGGCAAGGTAACATCTTGCTTTCTTTTTCGGTGCCATAATCCTGAAAATATCAAAACAATTCAAATATGTATGCAATTAACATCTCATCCAGTCCAATAAATTTCAATAGTTCAAGGTATTTGAAAAATCAATTTTAATGTAAAAAACATATACATGTATAAAAGAAAAGATTGGTAAAAAACAATTCGAAAAACAGTTTACAAAAATATACGATATAAAATTATATTCGAATGAAAAAAAGTTCAATTTTTTTTGTTAAAACTTGAAAACTCATATCACAAATATATGTTTTATACACAAATTAAGTTAAAACAACTACTAAAAACAAACGAAAATTAAAAAGAAAAGAAAATTTATACCTTGATTTACTAGAATGGATGAATGGGTTGATGTGAATGCACAAGATTGTTGACAAAGCTTTGCTTTGATGTGTAGATGAAAAACCACCATCAACGGATTTTAAGTTTGATGTAAAAAATTGAGGAATTGAGGGGTTTTTTTTATAGGGATGTGCGGCTAGGGTTTGTAGAGAAAAAGAGGGGAAAAGTTTTAATGTGATTTTGGCAAAATACAACCTTATTTTAACTCTCCGTCGAGACCATATCAATACGCTTGTGGAGCATATCGATACGCATTTGCCCTAATTTTTAATTCAACTTTGATACTGTATCGATACACGTGACTGCATTGATACAGTTTAACATGTATCATTTCTCTTGATGAACCCGTATCAATACGCTTTAAGCCGTATCGATATGCTTTTACCAGATAAGACATTTTTGATAGTTTTAAGTTCAAAAATCCAACTTTAAACGTCCCTAAATACATGTGAATGTCATATGAACAAGTTTTAATGGCTAAAATTGATGCATACTCGCCCTAGCAACATGCATAGAAGCAAAAAGAGGCAGATAAACATAAGCATGAATATCAACCAATTTCAAGCAAATTTTTGACCATTTGGGACCTAAAAGGGTCAAGAAATGCTAGTTATACCTAACTCTCTCCTAAGGGTCCAAAAACGCTCTTTGTCTAAAGGTTTGGTAAATATATCCGCTAATTGGTTCAAGGTATCAATATATTCTAGAACAACATCATTTTTCAATACATTGTCTCTAATGAAATGATGTCTAATTTTTATATGTTTGGTTCTAGAGTGTTGGATGGGATTCTTAGTGAGACAAATGGCACTAGTGTTGTCACACTTAAGGGGTATGGTTTCTACTTGAACACCATAATCTAAGAGTTGTTGCTTCATCCAAAGGACTTGAGCACAACAACTCCCTAAGGATATGTACTCCGCTTCGGTGGTAGATAAGGCTACGCCATTTTGTTTCTTAGAGAACCAAGATACGAGCATACTACCTAAGAATTGACATGTCACGGGGTACTTTTACTATATATCTTGCATCCCCCATAATCCGCATCCGAATAAACATGAAGGCTAAAAGAAGAATTCTTACGATACCAAAGACCTAAGTTAGGTGTGTCTCTAAGGTATCTAAAAATTCTCTTAATAGCTACTAAGTGTGATTCTCTAGGACTAGCTTGGAACCCAGCACACAAGCAAATACTAAACATAATATTCGGTCTACTTGCGGTAAGGTAAAGCAAAGAACCTATCACAGATCTATAAAGCTTAGAATCAGCACACTTACCTTCTTCATCTTTGTCAAGCTTTATAGAAGAGCTCATAGGAGTGACTTGAGACTTTACATTCTCCAAGCCGAACTTTTTGAGCATATCATTCACGTACTTTGCTTGATTTATGAAGGTGTCATCCTTCCTTTGTTTGATTTGGAGCCCCAAAAGAATGAGAGCTCCCCCATCATGCTCATCTCGAACTCACCTTACATTAGCTTAGAAAATTCTTTGCAATAACATTCATTAGTAGAACCAAAAATGATATCATCAACATAAATTTGCACTACTAAGATGCCATTACTATATCTTTTTGATGAAAAATGTAGTGTCCACCTTACCTTTTTCAATCAAAAAGTTTGAAAGTCTTTGATACCAAGCTCTAGGAGCTGGTTTTAAACCATAAAGGGCTTTGGTTAGTTTAAAAACATGATTTGGAAATTTTGAATCCTCAAAACCTGGTGGTTGTTCAACATACACATTTTCATTTATAAAACCATTTAGAAAAGCACTTTTTACATCCATTTGAAAAAGCTTGAAATCATGGTAACATGCAAATGCTAGAAGCATCCTAATAGCTTCTATTCTAGCTACGGGTGCATATGTTTCATCAAAATCAATTCTCTCTTCTTGAGTGTAACCTTGAACAACAAGCCTAGCCTTGTTTCTTACTATGTTACCACTCTCATTTAGTTTATTCCTAAATACCCATTTAGTTCCTATGGTAGACTGATTACTAAGCCTTTCAACTAATGTTCATACTTTACTTCTCTCAAATTGATTTAATTTTTCTTGTATGGCCAAAATCCAAAAATCATCTTTTAATGCTTCTTTGATATTTTTAGGCTCAATGCATGAAATAAATGCAACATGGTTCATTAATTTAAGAGAGGATCTAATAGTTACCCCCTTGGATGAATCACCCAAGATTTCACCACCTTTGACATTGTTGAACTCCCTTGGGTAAGTTACCTCCTTTTCCTCAAGAGCCAAGTTCTTCAAGGCTTCAAGAGGTGGATCTTGTGTATCTTCTTCTTTGGTTGGAATCTCATCCACATTTGACGTTTGTCCTCCATCAATGGCTTCAAGGATTTCTATATCATCATCATCATAAGAATCCTTCCTCGGAAGAAGGTTATCATCGAAAACAACATGTATAGACTCTTCTACTACTAAAGTTCTCTTATTAAATACACGATAAGCTTTAGAGTTTAAATAATATCCTAAGAAAATAGCTTCATCACTTTAAGCATCAAATTTACCTAAGTTGTCTTTTTCATTGTTTAAAACAAAACACTTGCAACCAAATGGATGAAAATAGCTAATGTTAGGCTTCTTAGATTTCAAAATCTCATATGATATTTTCTTTAAAATTGGTCTAATCATTACTCGATTTATAATGTAGCAAGCGATATTATTGGCTTTCGCCCAAAAATATTTAGGTAAATTATTTTCACAAAGCATGGTTCTAGCCATTTCTTCTAATGTTCGATTTTTCCTCTCAACTAACCTATTTTGTTGAGGAGTGCAAGGTGCAGAAAAATTGTGGCTAATCCCATTTTCATTTAAAAACTCTTCAAAACTTAAATTTTGAAACTCGGTTCCATGATCACCTATAATATGAGAAATTTTAAGCTTAAGATCATTTCAAGTTATTTTTGAAAATGTGATGAATTTTTTCTAAAGCCTCATCTTTTGTACTTAAGAATAGAACCCAAGTAAACCTAGAATAGTCACCAACAAGTACAAAATCATACGATTACCACCCAAGCTTATAGTCCTAATTGGCCTAAAAAGATCCATATGAATCAATTGTAAACATCTACTAGTAGAGACATCATTAATGGATTTAAATGAGGTTCTATGTTGTTTATCCTTAGAGCATGCATCACATATTTTATCATTAGAGAACTTAAGTTTGGGTAAACCTCTAACTAGATTAAGGAAAATTAATTTTTCTAAAACACTCATGCTAGCATGTCCTAATTTTCTATGCCAAAGCCATGAGTCATGTTCATCATGTGCAACTAAACATGCATGAGATGTATGAATGTCATCTAAATGCACCATGTAAATATTTCCTATCTTATGCCCTATGAGCATCAATTGATTCGTTTTAATGTTCACTATTTTGCAACCATTTTTATCAAACAGAATATTAAAACCTTAATCACATAGTTAACTAATGCTCAACAAATTATGTTTAAGACCGTTGACATATAAGACATTTTCAATGAAAATAGAAGAGTGATTACCAATGGAGCCAATTCCTTCAATGTGGCCTTTGGAGTTGTCACCCAAAGTTACTACTCCACCACTCTTTGGCTTTAGTTCCAAGAATCTACTCTTGTCACCAGTCATCTGTCTTGAGCATCCACTATAAAGGTACCATGAGTTTTGACATGAAGCTTTGGCTTTGTAGCAATGCTCCCCTACAAACAAAGAAATTAGGCTTTGGTTTTTGGTACCCAAATCATTTTGGGTCCATGTGTGTTAGCCCTCAAAACCTTGGTTCCCTTAGGAATCCAAGAAGCAATAGCATTCATATTATTAGAAGCAATGAGTTCCTTAGGAACCCAAACACTCATAATTCTTTTATTATTAGATTGCTTTGAAATTTTTCTTTGTTTAGGATAAATGGTTTTCTTTTTACATATTGGGTTTTAGAAGAATTTCCTTTTTTCAAAATTGTTTCTCCCAATAGTAATAGAAGCTTTAAGATTATTCACCTCTTTTGTGTGATAATCTTGAAAATAGGAAAGAAGTTTTTCAAGATCATGATTTTTCTTCTTAAGATCATTTAAAAGATTTATCAAGTATAAAATAGTATTTTCCAATTTTGAGTTAGATTTTGAAAGAGACTCGTTTTGAATTTTCAAATCAGAAATATTTTTCTTATTTCTCAAAATTGACTCTTTATATTTTTCTACTAACTCATCATAGACCTCTTGCAACTCATCATATGCATGATGAAGTTCATCATAGGTAAAATAAAAATTAGATGAGTTGAGGTTTACCTTTAGATCATCATCAATGGCCATGAGACAAAGGTTAGCCACTTCCTTCTCCTCCTCGGATGACTCCTCGTCACTCTAAGTTGCCACTTGAGCTTTGAGCTTATTCTTCTCCCCAAAACTCTTCCTCTTCAATTGAGGGCACTCAGAACGAATGTGGCCGGATTTCTTGCACTCATAGCAAATGATTTGGTCCTTCTCTTATTCTTTGCTCTTGTTCGTGAAGTCCTCTTTTCTATTGAACTTTTTCCCTCGGTTGGACTTCATGAAGCGAGTGAATAGTTTGGCCAACATGGCCATCTCCTCATCTTCACTAGAATCGCTTTCATGATATAAAGATTTAAGCGCGATTCCAATCTTCTTCTTCTCAATATCCTTCTTCTCAACCTTCTTCTTCTCCATCTTCTTTTCTTCTTCTCTTCCCTTCTTCAGGATCTCATGGGTAAGTAGAGATCAAACAAGAGCGTCTAGCTTGAGAGTCTTCAAATCTCTAGCTCCAATAATGGTCATTCTCTTGCTATCCCATGATTCCAGAAAAGAATATAACAACTTCCTCACTAGCTTGTCTTCGAGAATGATTTCACTGAAACCCTTAAATCCACTGACGATGACCGAGAATTGATCAAACATCTTAGAAACACTCTCATCGGGATCAATTTTGAAGTTTTCATAGCTTAGATTGAGTAGCCCGATCTTTGTTTCCTTGAGGTCGCTAGTTCCCCCATGTGTTGTCTCGAGGGTGTCCCAAACTTCCTTGGCATTCTCGATCGAAGACACCTTGGAGTAGATATCCAGACTAAGAGCACAAAAGATGACATGTAAAGCTTTATCGTTGACTTGCATCCTTCTTCTATCATCTTCGGTCATTTCGACTTTAGACTTTGGGACAAGTCTGACTTCATCGGAATGTATGACCCTTCTTCAACTACATTCAATACCATGCAGTCGGTAGACTTAATGAAGAGTCTCATCCTATTCTTCCAATATTGATAGTTATCCCCATTGAAGAATGGTGGTTTGGTGGTAGATTGAGACTCGTAGAGGTTGGAAGTGGAGGTGGATGTCATTGCTTGACTTGTTAATGACTGAACTCTCCTAGAATCAACTCAAGAGGGTTGTAATCCTTCCAATGAGTGTAGTTCTGATACCAATTGTTGAGTTGATAAAACAATTGCAAATGGCCAAGAGGGGGTGAATTGGCGATAAAAATTCTAAGGGTGGAAATTAGAAGAATAAAATTTTGGACACAAGGCAATTAGAGTGGTTCAAGTTCTCCAATGAACTCTACATCCACTACCTTAGCTTCTACTAAGTATTTTCAACCAATCCACTAATTTAAATCCTTCCCCTTTTCTTGGATGACAAGGAAACCTTACAATTTGATTAAGCTTTCTACCCAAAGCTTAATCCACTCACTTTTACTAAGAAGAGTTTTTGGTAAACTTTACAAATTCCCCTATAAGGATGTTGTTTACCCAATACAATTAAGCACTCCCCAAACTCACAATAAGAATTACAATGAAGAACACAAATGAGTTAGGTACAAAGATTTGACTCTAAAAGAACAAAGTTTGGATTTGAGTGCTTTGATGTTGCTTGTAGGTTCAATAGTTGTTGTTGTGGCATTTGAGACTTGTTTTATACCCTTGTATTGATTTCTAGCCATTTGGGTGGTTGAGATTACCAATAGAGCCGTTGGGCTACAATTTCCCGCGATAAATACTACTCAACAACCTACCGTATTGGTACGGCTTGTGGGCGTATCGGTACATGTCTCAAACAAGAAAGAACCGTTGTGACTGAAAAACAAGGCGTATCGATATGCTTCGAGGGTGTATCAGTACGGTATTAAGTGGTGTATCGATACGGTTAGGCGTATTGATACGAATTTTGCTCACTGGAATCTTGAGTTTGGTTTTGATAAAAGGCGTATCGGTACGCTCGCTTAGCGTATCGATACGGTTCAATGGTCATTTAAAATTTAGAATACCAACTAACTGACAAGCCAACGGTCGAAAATTAAATGCAAGGATTTTTCAAAGGTCAGCATATCGTATCGATACGGTGACGTGCCGTATCGGTACGCTATAGCAAAATGATATTTTGATAAGACAACTGTATCGATACGGTTCAAATACGTATCAATACGTTATAGCTTAAAGTCTTGCCTAGATGAATTTCTTATCGATACAGGTATAGACCGTATTGGTACGCTATAGACGATTAAAATTTCAGTGTTGAAAAATTGTATCAATACGCATAAGGGTATCGATACGTCTGGACGTTTTGTTGAAGTTTGGCTTGAAAACATATGAAAAGACTTAGTGAAATTTGATTCTTTAAGTATGTACTTTGAAAAATATTTACAAATTTATTGCTTTACAATTTAGTTCATAAGCCAAATTGTTATATCAAAATCATTTTTAATTTCATAATAAATATTAAATATCATTTAAAAGTTAGTTGCAAGTCGGTTAATGTTCCAACCTTTGAGAACAACTTCAATATTTTGACAAAAATATGATAAACCGGTAAATTTTGAAATTGAGAAAGAGATCACTGGAGAATTTGGGATCGACTCTTACAAATTATCTCTTGCATTGTAATTCCAATTTAGGTAAAATATGCAAATAGTATCTCAATTGATGCTTTTTTAATCAATCTATTATGATACATTACAAAAATGACCATTCAACTTAAAAATAACAAATTAATCGGTTGTCGTCGACAATTTAATAACAGATAACATGACGAATAATAAAAATGACATAATTACAAATTATATCGTTAAAGTTTGTATTTTATTTTAATTTAGTTCTCAAATTTTATTCTCAATTGATGTTTTTATTTTCAACAGCGAGTACTCTGTATGTAAACAACGATGAGAATTATCTGATTCAACACAAAGATAAACATTTACTCAACACGAACAATGAATAGAAATAGTAAATTTATTATAAATTATCTCATAAATTTAGTAAACAAAAGTTTCATTTCATCATATTTAAGGTTAATGCAAGTTACGGAACTTATATCAATATATATTTAAAAAACTCTTAATATGTTATGAATATTTATCTATGTGGATGTCTATAATGATAAAGACTTTATTAAGGAGATTTGATATACTTTATCATTAGAAATATTATTTTCATTAATTAAAGTTTAATGTATTATGTACTTTTTATGCCTATAAATAGATGATCTAATGAAGACATTGTATACACTTGAATATTGAGAATAATAAAAATCTTCCTCTTCCTCTCATCTCTTTGTTTTTCTATTCTTGTTCTTTGTTCTTATTATTGTTCTTCGTTACACGATCTCGGTCGCTCAATTACTGTGGTTATTGTTGGTGGTTCTCGAAAAGAATTTCAATTTGGTATTAGTGACTACATCTATCATATATTCAGCTTACCTTGGAAAGCATGATCTATTTTACTTATTTATATATTGATATAATGATTGATTTATCATTCTTCAAAAGTTTGTATATTCAGATCTATTATTTGGTTATTATTTCAGTTTATTATTATTTTATTCATACTTGAAGTAACTCTTGAATTAACGAAAATTAAAATTATCGTCGTATTTCATTAGATGGATTGATAAAACAAACCAAATTAAAGTAGTATATCAAAGCATTAAGAATTTTAGCTAAATGCTATTGGGCGCACGTATTGAAGCATTTTATTGCTAAATATATTGATTTTATTCAAAAAAATTATTATTTCATTCTAATTTATAATTGATTCAATTCAAAGATTATGTTGACATGTGATTGTCATATATCTGTATTATTATTATTATTATTATTATTATTATTATTATTATTATTATTATTATTATTATTATTATTATAAATAAATTCGAGATATAAAACAACTTTATTATTTGTATCAGTTACTTTGTATGTGAATCAAAGGTAAAAAAAATACATTACTTTGATATGTTTATATATTCATCAAAATGTTGTTTGATCTTAAGTATGGTTGTTTATAATTTGATCACATCACTTATAGTTATGTTTAGTTCAACTTGATCTATGACTACTTTTATATTTTTTGATCTAGTCTCAAATAGTTTTTTTTCCTATTGGTAAGAGCAGATGCTTTTAACTGTGCTTTGAGTTTTACATGACTTGGAAAGAGACATGGTATAAAGAGATTATGAGAAGCCGTCTTGATCATCCGTTATGTCTCCATTGCCTTGAGAGGAAAATTAAAATTGGTAAACTTTACTTTTATTTTTATTCTTTAAACTACGTTTTTAAAGTGCGATAAATCATGATGATTTTGCTCAAAAGCAATATTTCTTCTGTGTCGATAAACTCGATTGTAGATTTCTCCAAATGTTAGATTACAAAAAAAATCATCTCGACAAGAATTTTTGTGGGAGGCATTCCCTGAAGTGAATGCAAGCATGATGTCTATTCCATGCGTTTGTCAATGATGAGGCATTCTCTAAAGTAAATGCAAGCATGATGTTTATTCCATGCGATTATCAGATCTGTTTCATTCCCTAAAGTGAATGCAAATATGGTAAATCATTATTCAATTAGAGACATAATTTCGATATAATCCAAGTATATTGGCTGGACATCCCGTTCTGCGAGGCTACTGGTCTCAAAGGAGGTTTTTAAAGGACCTTGTGGATTGGTTTAACAATGCCGCGTATGAAGATTAAATCATTGTTCTCTATGATAAGGATATGTTAATAAAAACATACTCCACTTTTCACGACAAATAATATTGTCCTCAAACACAATATCATGAAAATGTTTCAAAGGCCCACTGGCTCTACACAATTCCCTGAAGTGAATGTGAGATTATATTATAGAAAAAATAAAAGCCACATTAGAAGTTGTGGTCATGGTCGAGGCATGGACATAAACATTATGGTCATTTTAAGAATACTTCTACCCACTGGTAGTGAGATTATAAGGATGAAAAGAGTGATAAAGATCATTCTAAGAAAGTGGAATCTTTTTTTATTACCAATGTGATGTTATAAATCATTGGTCTCCTACTTATCGTATGTTGAAAAAATCAACAATGATTGAATGATAAAGGAAATAAAATAAAAGTAAATTCTATTTGCGAAAAATGACAAAGATGATATTAGTACAACTTATTTGGATATTGTTAATCCAACTCATTTGGACGTTGTTGATTTCCTTACAACCCTCGAATAGAATAAATCATCTTCTAATTATTCTCATAACTTTGAAGAGAATTAATTATCTTTTAAATATTTACTTTATACATTAATTATTTACCTTTTATATTATGTTCATGTTAATATTTATATTTATATATTATCATATTTATTTGTTTTGTTTAACATGATTACTTTCAAATACAATTTATGGTGATGATTTATGCTTAGCAGAAGTATAAGATATATTTTTCTATTTAAATGCAAGGGAGAAATGTGAGTATTATATCTCAAAGTACTAAAAGTATTGATGCTCCAGAAGAGCAATAAGTTCTTGAGAGAAAGCACATTATGAAAAAGTGCATAATTGCGAATATTGTTATAATTACCACTAATGGTAATAATATCGTCACCACTAGAAGTGAAAATTTTAAGAGAGCAATATGAGTTCGCAAAATATTCTTTTAGAATTATAGATAACATATTTTATCAATTGACATTTGAAATAAGCCAATGTGGATATAAGTTTTGGTAGTCAAAAAGTCAGTTGAAAGCTCTAGAAGAGCTATATATTGCTACCAAAAGATAATTTCTATTGAAAGTTTCAAAAGAGCTAAATATTCATATTCAAAGGAACAATTCTGATGGTTGTACTAAATGTGTACGAGTGAGATTGAATAACATGTTCTAGTTTACCAATTTCAGAAATGTATATACACACTTGTATATAGTTGGCATGATCGGTTAGACCATCCTGATCAATAATGATGTGAAAGTTATTGAGATTTATATGCACATTTATGAAAAAAACCTAAAGTTCTTGTGTTGCTTGTTCTCAAAGGAAATGATTAAGATCCCACTTAGCAAAAGAACTTGAAGTTCTTGTACTAAAATTGAGACCGCATGTCTTGCATATCTGAATGAAATATGGGCCCATTTATCCACAAATATGAAAAGTTTTATATGATTTTAGTAGACGCATCCACATTGTTTTATCAACTTACAACCAGAAGTTTGTGAGATTGGTTATAAAAGGATTCAAATTATGCAGTTAGACTATTCGTCTTGAAAAGCTAGTGGGTTTATATTTTAGGATATATCAGTCGTTACAAAGCCTATTATTTATGAAAAATATAGTTTAGCAAAATTTCAATTGGATGCCTCCTATTTAATAGCTAAACTATGAGAACAATAGAGTTATTATTTATATGATGTTTTCATATAGCAACACTTGTACGCATTAAGCCAACGAGTTATAATAAACTCTCCGTTATGATTGGTTTTTGGTCAGAAGCCATACATTCCCCATTTTATAATTTTTGAATGTGCGATATGAATTGCTCCACCATAACGCACAAAATGGGTAAATAAAAAGGGTTGAGAATATATATTGAATACGAGTCTTCTTTTATGTTTAAACATTAACTAGAGAATCATTTATGACATGATTTTCTCAACATCAAGGGGAGATAATAATCAACTGGATAAAGGAAAATGAATCATCGTTATCTAGATCCTCGTATATGAACCAGAAGTTTATAAGATAATTCATGTTATTACATGTCAACTGTCAGACATATTTACTGACCCAATGAGAGTAACTAAGTCTCATATACCAGCTGAAATGCTCTAAGTTTAAATTACATGTTAGAGCGAGATGATGTAAATCATGCCTGAAGCATGATCGTTGAAATGATTTCAATGATCAAAATTCTCGTAAATGGAAAGTAATATGAGATGGTCATATATTGGAGGTGGGTGCTTCTGAAGAGACCCAAGACATAACTAATAATAAAACTCTTGAAGAGTTTCAGGTACCTGAAATAAAGATTGAAATCTTGAAGAGATGAGTTATGCCACTGCGAGAATGGAACCAGAAAATTGAAAAGTTGTCGACAACGATTTTACAAATAGTTTTAAATAGAATACTTCTATAGAAGTAAAGAAAGAAAACGAGGATCTTGTATAGAAATATATCAAGAAGTATATATATTGTATGGCCAATATAAAAAGACGCTTTGAACTTCTAAAAGAGAAGTATTTGGATCAACAGTCCAAACACCGAAAGGTGTAATGTAAGTGAGGCACAAATAAGTAGTCGTAAATTCGACTTGAATTATGATTTATGAAGAGTTTTAATTACTTCATGGTGGATGCAATTACTTTGGTAGTATGAAAAATATTACATGCGTCTAATTATTTATGGATCCTTATTTATCCTTAAAGGATTTAAAATGCTAAAAGCATTTAAAAATTTTGAGAAAATTTATTTAGAGATGTCTCATTGAATATTTTGACGCATTTGATATAATCGCTTTAGTGAGTACTAATTGAGGAAATACTATAAGAATGGTAAGATTTCTTTATGTATTTTATAGAGGTATTTGAATCAAGATTCATTATATTATTAGAACTCATGAAGAACTTTTAAGCATTTGGTTATTTAAGGAAATGATTTGAGAAAAAGAATCTTGAGATGTGGTTTTGTCTCGACCTAAAGATCGAGCACTTAAATATGCGTTTTTTGTCTATGAATGGACATAATTTGAAAGAATCTTAAAGAAGATTCAATATGAGTAAAGCATATCTATTTGTAAGATTGTTGGATGTGAATAAAGATAATTATATCTTTTATTGGTTTTGAAGCACCATATATTAGTTGTTCAAGCAATATACATGGATATACAAAGATCACTACATTTAGATCTTCAAACATTTGTTGATGCCTTCTCAAATGTCGTAGAAATAATTATTATGGACGAGGCAAGCCAAAAATGTGTTTGGCTAAGACCATGGACCCAACATATCCAGAAGATATGTGGATTTACTTTTACAAAATATGATAAAAGCTATCTTGTGTGAATATAATGCAAGATGTATATCTCAGTTTGAAAGTGGATACATCATTGAACATATTACTCCAAAGTTTCATCCCTCACGATCTTTAGAAAAATAATACTCAAGATTGAATTATGAAGAATCAAAGATCTTTTGTGCTGTTTTCATGAGGGAGAGTATATACGCGTTGCACTATTTTTCCCTTAACCGAGGTTTTGTCCCAATGGGTTTTCCTTGTAAGGTTTTTAATGAGGCAACATATTATGCATATCAAAGATGTGTGTACTCTTTTTCCTTCACTAAAGAAAATTTTTTTCCCACTGGGTTTTTATCTTAGTAAGATTTTAACGAGGCACATTATCTTCATAGAAATCCAAGGGGATGTTATGAATATTTATCCATGTGGATGTCTATAATGATAAAGACTTTATCAAGGAGATTTGATTTACTTTATCATTAGAAATATTATCTTCATTAATTAGAGTTTAATGTATTGTACTTCTTATGCCTATAAATAGATGATCTAATGAAGGCATTGTATACACTTGAATATTGAGAATAATAAAAATCTCCTTCTTCCTCTCATCTCTTTGTTCTTCTATGCTTGTTCTTTGTTTTTATTATTGTTCTTCGTTATTTTATTCACAACATAATAATGAAAATTTCAAGAGGTTTCTTTTATTATTAAAAATTTATTTATTAGAGTTAATCAAAATTGAATTATTTTAGATATCATTATTTTTTAATTGAGTTAATTAATTTTTTGATTTCGAGTTGATTTTTTTTGAGAATGTACAAATTTCTTACTCTCATCAAAAAATCAAAATAAAAAAGTAAAAAAATATTAAAATTTCAAAATAATAAATTCAATACCTAAACAAATAAATTATCAAATCAAGTTTATCGTACTAAAATATCTTGTTTTATGTTAGTTTATTTTAAAAGAGTTTTACCCGACTCAATTTGCTTCTGGATTGTTCGCTTTTTTGTTAATGAAATAATTGTTCATTTTAGGCGAAGCGATGTAGCCAGTGTCGTTTTCAAGGTGAACTTTAAAAAAGCTTATAACACTGTTGATTGGAGGCTCCTTTTGTTTATTATGCGTAAATGGGTTTCGGCTTAATTTGGTGTCAATAGATTTTTCAGTGTATCTCTACAGCTTCTGTATCTGTCTTAGTAAATGGTTCTCCTACTAAGGCCTTCTCTATTAGTCGCGGTCTTCGTCAATGTTGTCCCATGTCCCCTTTATTATTTAACATAGTTGGCGAAGCACTCAACATTCTGTTATCCAAGGCAGTTTCAAGAGGGTTCTTTCATGGTATCGTTTTGAGAAATAATTCTATTGAAGTGTCTTATCTCCAATTTGCAGATAATTTAATACTATTATGTGGCACGAGTGAAACTAAGATTAAGAATGTTATCCGAATTCTAAAAGGATTTGAAATTTCTTCCAGGCTCAAGCTAAATCTTAGTAAATCGAGGGTACTGGTATCCATTTGGAGAAATCTCTTGTTGAAAGTTGGGCTGATTTATTTCATTGTCAGAGTGATGTGTTTCCTTGTAAATATCTTGGGACACCGTTAGGTGCGTATAAAAACTCAATTCAATTTTGGCAGCCTGTTGTAGACAATGTTAAATTAAAACTACCTGGTTGAAAGTCTAATAAGTTGTCTTTTGGTGGTCGGATTACCCTCGTTAAAACTGTCCTATCAAACTTGCCGATATACTTTATGTTTATTTTTTTCATGTCGACTTCAGTTAGCTCGTTGCTGTCCCGATTGGTGTTTAAATTTTTGTGGGATTCTTTGGATCGTAGAGAAATTGATTGGGTTATTTGTAAATCTATTTGCCTTCTTAAATCTTGTGGTGGCCTTGGTTTAGTCGATTTCAAAGTAAAAAACAAGGCACTCCCTCAACAAATGGTGTTGAAGATTCGGGACCGAACCGGGCAGCCATTGGCGCAAGGTGCTCACTGCTAAATACGAATGAAACCCCTTGTCCCTATTGCCTTCGAATCTCAGCTCGGGTAATAAATCTTGGATATGGAAACATATTATATCGCCTCTTGCTGATGCCGAGAATCTTTTTTACGCATAATATTTTGTTGGTTGTTGGTGATGGCTCTAGAGTTCAATTTTGTTCTGATTGTTGGGTTAGTTCTCTGCCTTTGAAGACCTTCTTTTCGAGAATCTTCGCGTTGGCTATTAAAAAAATTTAATTCTGTAACGAATTTTGGGTCGTTTGTGGGAAACATGTGGAGCCGGAACATTCAATTATGTCGTTATCTTTTCGATTGGAAACTTGAGGTGTAAGAGTCTTTTATGGAGGTGAATAATGAAGCTAAACCCTCTATGCCTAAAGAAGATAGGCTTCTATTTTCTCAAACGGTCTGTACACTTCTAAGTCATTTTGTGAATCTTTATATTCTAATAATTTTCTGAAAAATGCAGTATGGAATAAAGTTTGGGCAAACATCGCTCCTCCTAAGATTGATGCTTTTATTTAAAAGGATGACCTTGGTAGATTACTCACTATGGTCGAACATGCTAAGCGTGGGAGTTTGCATGATTAGATTCTTTTTTTGCCCTTTCTGTAAACTGGAAGATGAAACTATTATTCACCTATTTTGTCATTGTCCAACCTCTTGAAGTATATGATTTAAGTGGTGTGGTATTTGAGGAATTTCTTTTGTTTTGCCTGTATATTTTAAATCATGGTTAACTATGTGGTGCGAGTTAGAGAAATCTTTTAAGTCTAATGACATTTGGTTGATGTGTTTTTTAACATTGTTCGGTCCATATGGTTACACAAAAATGAAATTGTTTTTAAAAGCTCTAAGATTGATCTAATTCAGCTCTTCGATCTTTGCGTGCTTAGAATCTGCTGGTGGAGCAAAGCGAAATGACCTTTCATGCTATTTTTTTCTAACGACTTCATTCAATGCCCTAGATTATTTCAGGATGTGGTCACTGGTCGTCATTCCTCTTTTAAAAGTGGATGGGTTGAGCCGCCTTTGGAATCGGTTAAATTCAACGTAGATTGCGCGATTTTGGGGGCTTTGGGAAAGCTGATATTGGTGGAATTCTTCGAGATTCTTCAAATCGAACGTTAATCTCCTTCTCAAAGGTTATAGGTTTTATGGATACTATGACTGCAGAATTATTGGCAATCAAAGAGGCTTGCTCATTGTTTCAGTCTCCCCTTGGTTTATCTCTCATAGTCTCATTATTGAGTGTGATTGTGTTATGGTGGTAGATTGGACCCTCAATCCTATTAAGGCCCTTTTTATTTTTAGTCAGTTTATTTACGAGTGCAGGGATCTTTGTAGTAGCGGTGTTTGGAGCATACAAAATGTTCCTCGTAATTGTAATTTAATCGCTAATGCTCTAGCCAAGCAAGAATTGTCCAGATCTAAAGATCACCTCTTTATCCTTCCAAGTTAAGCTGATGAATGTTGTTGGGAGTTGGTTCGCTTGGAAGGTTTTGTCTAAGCACTGGGTTGTTGGTAGTTCAATTCGGAGTTACACTGACGTGTTGTACTCTTTTTCTTCTATCTAAGTTTAGAGAGGTTTTTTTAACGAAATTCATGTCTATATTAAACTTTGTTCAATTTTTCATTTGATCGAATAATTTTATTATATACATATATATATATATATATAACACATGAAATTTATCTATTCTAGCTTTGAATTTAGTCATATTTTCAAGAGTGTTTTATTGAATAAAACTCGGACAGGGCTATCCGACTTGACTTAAATATTATTTAACTCAACTGAATTATGATAATAAAAGAGAACTCGTAACAATTGAGATTTTTTGTCCAAAAACGCTTACCTTTAGGGATTGCTATATATAACATTTCCCATACATCAAAGAATCACAAAAAAATTCTATCACTTTATAAAGATTAAAAATATAAAATATTTATCGTATAATTATAAATTATTTAAAAATAAAAAAATTAATTAATTAAAATACATTATTTTTTTTAAATATAATTAGATCAAAATACATGTCTTAAATTATAAAACTTTAATCTTTTCCTTTAAAAATTAAGTTGTCGCCGTCGTTGCCCTGCCACCAAAAACAGTACAGTGAACATACACATTTTTGGGTAAAATCCACGTTTATAAATTTCAATTATTTCAACATATTTTTAAAACATGTTCATCGTTTATGGGTGGAATCCACGTTTATGAATATGTTTCAAATTATTCACCGACGTTTTAATAATACAGTGAACATACACGTTTCGGTGTGAAAGTGGCCGCCGCTGGCGACGGTTTGTGATTTAGGATAGATATCTTGAACTAATTATGTTTAAAAAGATTAAAAAGAAAAAATATATTCTAATCAATTTACCTTTTGATTTTTAACTAATTTATAATTATACGACAAGTACTATAAATTTTAAATCTTTATAAATTAAATTAATAATGATCATCAGTACTCGTCATTAGTAGTTCTTAGTAGTTCTAATCGATGCTTGTCGAACGTGGCAGACCCATCCTTTATATATATATATTGTTAGTGCAAAAATAAAAGGGGAAAGATAATGTCGGAGAAAACAAGAATGTCATGGGTGTTAATGGCTTGTTTGGTGTTGGGTGTTCTAACAATTAAGGCCACATCTGAAAATATATTCTAACAAGAATATAATACATCACTATTTAATAAAAAAGAGTTTTAAATTCATAAATTTGCAAGTTATAAATCTCAAATTCAATATTTGTAGAACGAGATTTTAGTTCCAAACGTTGAGTAAGAGAAAATAGCGGAGAGATAATATACCACTTAAATTCAAGTCCGAGCGAGCAGCACATCCTTGTAAGGTGTGGGGGTCTCCGTCCGTTCGATCTCGTCGACTTCTAATTTTCTCCGTTGCTCGTCTATGATGAGAGGGACGTGCCCATCCCTGCCTTGGATAAGTCTATCTTGTGCTCCGCCGCGGAGTTTTTCGAGCCTAATGTCATTCATCTGCTGCATCTTGAACACCTTTACCACATTATTCAATCCCCCTATCATAAACATCAGGCTCCCGCATATCCCTAGCCACACCCATTTTTTGCCCTGCATTTTACACAGTTGAGAATATACGTGAAAACTAAAATAAAAAGCATAGAATTATAATATTATAATAGTAACTTCATTTATTTTTAATAATGAATAACTACAGTTGAAAATAATTGATTTTCTAAAATTTTAATTTGAATTAAATTATTCTTATAATCTAACTTTTTTTATAATTTTAAAGAATATTCACTGTAGATACACGTACATACATATATAATTGTAATAGAGAGGGATGAATTCATGTAGAACATGGGAGAGGCTCATGCCCCAAATCTTTTTGGTTTATTCTATTTTAGGCCTCTAAAAATTTAATTATTAGTTGAACTTAGCCTTCTTCCTTATTTTTAGTTTAAATACTTCCGTTTTTATACATTTCGCTCAAGATTCAATCCTATCTCACTCCCTAGTGATAGATTTCTTAAAATTAGAATTCGATCTATATATATGTTTATATAGAGAGAGATATGATTCAATTACATAGCATAAAAATCAAACAATTTTTTTTACATTAATTTAAAAAATATTAAAACGCCCTCATTCAAATAGTAATAAAGACATTATTTATAGTACACTTCTGTCTTTTCATATTTATATATAATCTTTAAATAAAACCATGGATTTAAGGATCGGATATGTGTCAATATTAGTTCTTCATTATTCAACCTAAAATCATTCTTGGACAAATGTCTTTACTTCCTAAACTATTTTTGGTCAAAAAATTACATAAATCTTTATCACTTGTCGGTGTCTCATTGGCCACAATAAATATGACGGAGTTAAAATGGTTAAAAATAATAGTTTATGTACTAATTTTTCATTTAAGCCTATAAACTAATGAATAATCCATATATAAATGTAATTTAGAGTTTCGTACAATCTAGTGGGGCTTACCAGTAATTGTAAACCGTGACGAACAACTCCAGATTGCTCCCGGCCGTTGAGAATCGCTCCCACCATGAACAGCACACTCCCAGTCAAAAACGGGATATGGACACTCTGCTGCAGGATTTGAACATGCGCATCGGCTCTCTCGTAGATTTGACACGAGTTATGAACCGACCCAACCACCCACAAAACCGGCCCAGCGATAAGCATTCTCAGACCATGCTTCTCCAGCTTAAAAAACCCATACCCTTTCTCCGCCTGCACAAAACAAGTCCAATCCATCAATCAAAGTAAAAACAAAACATACTGTATGAGAATTGAACTTTTTTTGACTGATTTTTAAAACTGTGAAACCTGAATCAACAGGAAGAGGATTCCCAGAAAGAAAAGCAGTGAACCTAAGATTTGAACCATCGGAACGGAGAACTCGACGAGAGCGAGCTGCAGATCGGAACCCATCAGCGTGAACCGGTAATCGATGCCGGCGAGATGTGCCAGAAGGTCGTGAATGTTGACCAAAATTATAAGACCCGATGCTATGAGCATTAGAACCAGACCCGATCGGGGTTCCCATGAGAACTCGGCTGCGAAACCGCTAATCAAGACGATTGTTGAGAATAAATACAGACCGGCATTCATGTACTCGGCTCTGCTTCGACCCAGCCGCGGACCGTACGTTCGACTCTCTCTTGCTGTGGTTAGTTTCACCATAATTCCGAAATGAACCGATTCGAGTTCTTTTTTTGAATCAAAATGAAGAGAGCGAAATGAGATTTGAAGAAGTGGAAGACTACGAGAGAGGGGGACGTGGATGTGTGTATACGTGTCCTCATGCATGAAGCTCTGTTTTCGAAAACTCGTGGCAGTCCTTTGGGTGGAAGCGGACTTATATTTTAGATAAAATTTATAAATGATCACTAAACCTTATTAATTATTAGAAATTAATTTTTAAATTGTTTTAATGTTATCATTTAGTTTTTGTATCCTAATAGAAAGTGAATGATATTCATTCGAGACGAGGAGACAAGAGTTTAAACAAATATGTGCATTGCCAAAATGTTAAGAATATGTCTAAACAGATACTACATTGTAATCAACTTTTAGAATATTTAAATAATAATAATTTTAATTTAAATTAGACATTAATCCGTTAACAGCCGTTAAAAGGGTGACGTGTCTATTAAAATATTTTTTATAATAATATATTAAATCTTTCACGTTTGTACGTTCAAACGATTTAGTATTAAACCGTAATATCCGTCGCTTGCTAAAGTTGCAGACGAGACATCATTGTGGAAGCAAAGGTCAAGGTAGGACCAAACTGGTTGTAGATCACCTGCGCTGCAATTCACTGTTAAATGGGCATTGCCTTTTTTGCCAATCGCCAAGGTTCGATGATGTTTAATCTAACTTCAAATATTGCTATGTACTATTATTATTACACTGTATCATGAAACCGAACTTAGATTGTGATATTATCCTTGTAAATTACAAAACACACTTCTTTCACGTTGTAGTTTGAGACACCTAAAGCTTTATTTAGTATGAAGGATGAAAATATTAAAGGATGAAAAATAAATTAAATAGTTAAGATTTAAAGTAAGAAGGTGATTAAGAATCTCCACCATTTGATTAACAAATTTTTTATACCTTCGTACCAAGCAAAGCCTAAATCTGCATCCAAGACTCCATCATATCATATGTAATATTTTTTAATTGTATATCTATATAATGGTTCAATGAGAAGGACAATTTAGTAATTTTGGGAGAGGAGGAGGAAGGAAGAGAAAGAAAAATACAACGATTTAGTGTTAAATTATTTTAAATTAAAAATATGGTTAAATTAAAATAATGTAGAAATAATTAGGGTTAAATTTGTTATTATTTTTTAGAATTAGGACTAAATCGTTTGAGTGTGAAAACATGGACAATTTGAATCAAAACTGAAAGTTTAATGATAACATTGAAGCAATTGGATGTTTGGTTGTTAAATTGAATAATTGATCAAAGTTTAGTGACCATTTGTGAACTTTACTATTTTTTATTTATGGCTTAATTACTGATTGAGGCAAAATTAGGGGTGTTGAATAATATCCGATCCGACTGATCTGATTCAATTATTCATTGATCAGATCTGATTTTAAGTTTTTCGGATCGAATACAGATCACAATATTTCAATTTTTGGATTATCCGAAAATTCAAATTTTCATGAATATTAATCTTGTTATATTTAACAATTTGATGCTTGTTATAACAAAAAATAAAAAAAAATGAATTTTTCACAGATGACAATCTTGTTATATTTAGCAATTTGTTGTTTGTTACATTCGAAATTCCAAAATTTTACCTTCAAATTCAAAAAATATTTAAATCAAACTATATTTTTATAATAAGATATCCGAATATCCGATTCGAATATCTAATATCCGAATATCCGATTCGAATATCTAATATCCGAATAGCAAGATATCTAATTTTTTCGGATCGAATACAAATCATTATATCGTCGATTTAAAAAATGGATATTCGAAATCAGATCGGATCCGATCTGATATCCGACAATAAACACCCTAAATATAATACATTTGAAAAAAATAAGAAAAAATAAGGCATTTAGATTTTATTAAAGATTTACTACATTTCTTACATTACGAAGAAATTTTTTTTTTGAAACGAATAAGAGAGTTTTTTTTTTTATAAAGCTCGTGTTCTTTTGGAGATTTTTAATAATTGTTAAGGGTAAAATAGTTTTTATATTTTAATGGTAAAACTTCTCATTTCAAAAACTCCTATTAACAACTTTTTAAAATTAGAGGTTTCACCCAATTCACTATTTCAATCCGATATTCAGTACACATTCAAGTTAGTGGATTTGACCGGTCAAACCTTTAATTTTAACTCAAACCTCTAATTTTGACTCAAATTGGTGTTTAGCAAACAAGGCCAATACATTTGAAAAAAATAAGAAAAATAAGGCATTTAGATTTTATTTAAAGATTTACGACATTTTTTTAAACAATTTCTATCTAGGGAGGGGGGAAGGGGAATTTTACTCATATTAGGTTTTGAACTTACAACTTAAAATAAGAAAATTAGAGAATTAAAAAATAGTGTCAACCGAAAACTTTAATCACCTACTCTAGAAATTGTTCACAATTTACGACATTTCTTACATTATAAAGAATTTTTCGTTTTTTAAACGAATAAAGAGAGTTTTTTTAATTTATAAAACTCATGTTCTTTTTAACATATTTCTTTAAAAATACTTTTTAGATGTAAAAGAACTCGTCTTATAGGTCTGATGAGTTTTTTCAGAGCAGTTGACCGATGTGAGTGTGATACTCGTCCTATATTTTTTAAATGTAAATATTATTTTGGCATTATGCCAATTTTTAATTCTTACATAGAAATGTAGAATTTACGGGAATGAAAAGTATCATGTCAAAGGTGCAATGCAATTGATCTTGTAATAATGGTCCCGCGTGTTTTATTAAAAAAAAAATTATATTTTTGATTTTAATAGGAGTCGTCACCAATTAATTTTTTAATTTGAGTAAAATTAAATTACGTGAAAAATCGATTATTTTAATATTTTTTTCATTTTATTAAAACAACGAGTTTCGAGTCTCTGAAACTAAAAAAATAAGTTCGTGAGTCGGTTACATGTAGGGAAGGGTGAGCATCCCCGCAACGCCCAAAAGTGGTACCTAGTTGATTACATATTGTTTTAACAATGGAAATTATGAATTTGAATTTAATTTAGAAATTGTGATCCATGAATGCATGAATTTTATTGTAAAATGTATCTAAATTAATATTCCTTTATACGAGACTAACGAGAAGCTTACGCCTTTTTAAGTTCGGGACATAATTTTCGCGAGACCCCAACTAAAGTAATACCATTATAAACATTATGATTTAGGATTAAAAAGAAAAAAAAATTATATTAAAGATTAACGAGAAAGCGACACCCCTTAAGTTCGAGGCACGTTTTTCACGAGAATCACTACTAAAGAAAACATTTTGAACAAAAATTCAGTTAAAAATATAAATGCATGATATACGTATAAAACTATGTTTATTAATAAATAGTAATAATAATACTAAATACTAATAATAATAACAATATTAATATATAATGTAACAATAATAAAAATAAATAACAACAACAACGACGACAACAACAACAACAAAAAATAATAGTAATAATAATAAAAAAATTAAATAAAGGATAGAATTGCGGGAAATGTAAATTAAATTGCGAAATTATGAGAAAAAACTGAAAAAGGACGAAATTGTAAAGAAACGAAAACGAAAATACAAAATGTAAAGGATACAAAAGGCGGAATGGCCGAAAGTGTGATATCCCCATTTCATTAAAAATGGCACAGTTCCTCCTAGCGGCCCGGGTCGCCGCGGAGGTACAAGCGTAAAATGACGTCGTTTTGGGCCTTAAAGGGCGACACCAAAACAATGTCGTTTTGGTGAGCCCTTAAATATCCATTTTACACCAAAAAAAATCATTTGTTGTCTGAGATGTAAAAAAAGAGCCGACTTTCTCAAACTCTCCCCCTCATCTCTGCCTAGATCGGTCGTCGGGTCCTAAAGCCGGATTCGAGGTTTGTTTTTTCTAAATACTTTCCTATTTTCTTAGATCTATGAAAAATCGAAAGGTTTTTATATTTCTTTTTCCTTTTTTTTCCTGATTTTTTTACTATTCGATCTGAGTTTTTTGGTTCGAATCTTTTTCTTATTTTTTCAATATTTTCTAGTATCTAATCATCTAATCCATTTGGTTTTGCAAGTCGAATATATTTTTATAGGAAAATTGGTTTAAGGTGAGGTGTAAAGCAAAAGGACATATGGTGGTCAGATGTGGCCGAGCTTGGGCGGTGGAGATGATGACGAGGCAAGGGTGGCAGAGGTGAATAGTTTTAAAGCGAGTTAGGGAGGTGGAGTGATAAAGATAATTATCTGGGTTAAAAATAGGTTTATTTAGGTTATAATGGTGGTGTCGGTAGCAGCTCGGAGTCGGTGGTGAAAGTAGTGCAGCTTGGCATCGAACGACGACGACAATTGAGTTAATGAGGGTGGCAGTTAGGGTTTAGTTTAGGATATTAGGGTTAGGTCTAATTTAGGTTAATGGGTATTGGGCCTGATTATGGGTATTTGGGTTTAATATGTAAAATGGGTCTAGTGGGTTTTAAATCTGGGTATTGGGTCTATATTATTAATTTGCTCAAAGGCCCGGATAAAGCGAGTTACTACAACTACGCCTCTTTGCTCATTGTTGTATAACGGTAAGGAAGCAAAGACAAAAAGAAATCTATTTTGTCAAGTCTGGCTGGGCTTCTTCCTTCTCGATATAGCTTTGTTTTCTTCGTTTCACTTGATCTGCTCTACTGTTCTTGTAGGCAAAGTCTTCAAAATGGAGTGATCCGCTGGGGGATAAAATCTTCAAACTATGGTGATCTGTTGAGAAAAACGAGTTCGGCTTGCTACGACTTTGATGACGATGCAATACCTGGAGAAAATTCGACCTAGCTGCAACACTGACAAAGAGGCAAGGTCTGCAAAACTTAATCCAGCTGCAACACTGATGAAGAGGCATGATCGAATGATGAAAGCTCTGATGTTTGATTCAGCTCCAATACTGATAAGAGACTAGATCAAAATTTTAGTACATTTGGTCTAGCTACAACACTGACGAAGAGACAAGATCATGATTTGACCGAGTTACAACACCGTTGAAGAGGAACGATCTAAAGATAAAAAGTTTTGATCCGGCTACATCACCGACGAAAAGGCGGGATCAAAAGATGACACTTTTTCCTAGATTTTTTATTTATTTTTTGATAATATTTTTTTCTTTTTCGCTTCTTTTTTTGTTTTGTTTTTGCTTTCTTTTTCATTCTTTTTTTATTTTCACTCTTTTTTTGTTCCTTTTTTTTCTGGCTACGATATAGACAAAGAAAGGAATTTAAAATTTCATAAATTTTGACCAAGCTACAACACCGACGAAGAAGCAAAGTCTATAGTTAGTAAGGTTGAACTAGCTACGACACCGACGAAGAGCAGGATCGAGAGTTAGTGAATTTGGTCTAGTTACAACACCGATGAAGAAGAAATACCAGGAATTAAGTAAGACTTGACCCAACTACAACACCAATGAAAAGGCAGGGTCTTAAGTTATTTTGATCCAGCTCCAACACTGACAAAGAGGCAATATCGAGATTTGGGCACATTTGGTCCAGCTACAACACCGATGAAGAGGTAAGGTCTGAAAACAAGTTTTGATCAAGCTACAACTCTGACGAAGAGACAAGACCAAGATTTGACCGAGCTACAACACCGACGAAGAGGCAAGGTCTGAGATTTTATTTTTGGTCAAGTTACAACTCTGACGAAGAGGCATGATCTAAGGGTTTTATTTTGATCAAGCTACAACCCCAATGAAGAGGCATGATCTAAGAGTTTTTTTCGATCAAGCTACAACTCCCACGAAGTGGCGTGATATGAATAGAGCTTTGGTTTTCTTTTTCTTCTCTTTTTTTGGCTTCTTTTGTTTTGTTTCTTTTAGAAATTTTGATTTTTTAACCTAGCTATGATTCTAAGGTGATACATGAGGAGAAAATTTTAGTCTAGCTGCAACACCGACGAAGAGGCAATACCTGAAAAGAGTTTGATCCACTGCACCATTGATGGATAGACTAGATTGAGAATAAGTCTAATCTTGCTACACCACTAACGGAGACGTGAGATTTGATAATTAGATTTGATTCATTCCATTGCACCCTTAAAGCGAAGTGATCTATTTGTTGTTCTTTATCTATTCCAACTGTAAATTCAAGTTGACAGGTTTACCAGCATGTTTATTCTACCATTCTGCTGCAAATTCAGAGAGATGAAATTTGTTGCCATGCTCATTCCGCTGCAAATTCAGGGAGATGAAGTTCTTGTCATGCTCATTCCGCTGTAAAAGAAATTGTTGTCATGCTCATTCCGCTGCCAACTCAGGGAGATGAAATTGTTGTCATGTTGTATCTGTTCCACTGCAAATTCAGGGTGTAACGCCCGTGTTTTGAGGTTAGGAGTTAGTTGGGTTTGCGGTTCGAGTCGGTAAAATAAAATAAAATCAATTCAACCTTAATTAAGATCTAATTGGGATTTAATAAAAAGAGGGGGGACCAAAGAGGTAATTTGACCCAAAAGAATTTAAAAGGAAGACCACTTTAATGAAAAGTTGTCATCTTCTCTCCCCCACTCCCCCTTTCCAACGTGAAGTAGCCAAAAACCCTCTTTCAAACTCTCCCAAACTCAAATCACTATTCTATTGATTTGAAACTCAATTTCAAGACCATTTTGAGAGGTAAGGGCATTTTCTAATTCTGCTTTTCATCCTCTATCTCTCCATAGTCATAGATTTCAAAACTATGAACTTTTGAAATGTTAGGGTTTTGCTAAAGCTTGAGTTTTTATGGAGATTTTCACTTTGTTTTGAAACATAAAGTTAAGTTTTATTTTAATCACATTAAGATGTATTGTATATGTCAAAATGGTTGGGTTTTGTTGAAAACCCGAAGTGGGTTCTTGGAGCAATTTTTGGGATGTCAAAACTTGATTTTTGGGTGGGTTTTAAGTAGAAATTAAAGAGCTGATGGTTTATATAGGCTATGAGGATGTTTTGGGACCTTTTGGGGGTCATTTGGGTGATTGAAAATGGAAATTTCAGCTAGGGTTTGAGGGAGCACGAAAATTGATATATTTGGGGATTAATTTGGTTGGAAAATTGGGTGAAGTTAGTTTGAGCTCAAAGGTTGAGTGTTGATTGAATGTTAGCATTGATTGAGATTATTGGTTGTGTTTTTGGTTGGCTAGAAGCAAGAGGAAACGTCGAAGGAGCATTGGGATCGAATCCGGGCTCGTAGAAGATTTGCTTTGGTTGCTAAGGAAGGGTGGTGAGTGGTTTTAATCATGTTTTAAAGTTTGGTTCGAGTGTGTGTAGTGTGTGAGTGAAATGTGCTTGGTAGGCCATTTCTATCTAATTCAAGTTGTTAATTTAGCTATTGACTTCCATTGAATGCTATGTGTATTGCCTATTCACGCTCTTGTGATATGTGGTTGATTTGTACATGTACTCTATGATATGTATATGTGATGAACATGAGATGTGGTGATGGATATGTGTTATGATAAATGAAAATTGGCACTAATAATTTACCGGGTGTAAATGATCGATCATTAGGATTAGTGTGCACACAAATTGAGTCAAAACGTACGTGGCCTTGATGGCGTTAAGTCATCAAGGAGGAGTACGATGATGTAATATTCCACCGGAAGCTATTATATATTCTACGGGATGATGAGTGGAATCCCATCCGTAAGGCATGTGGCGATGAGTGGAATCCTGCACATGCAAGGTCCGGTGATGAGTGAAATCACACCGAGGTAAAGTGGTTGTTGAGATTTAAATCCGCACATCCGGGTAACTAATAGTGGCCAATTAAGCTTGTTGATGTGATTGTGGTATATGATGTTAATATATGATGATGCTATTGTGTTCGAGCTTGATATGATGTGAGATGCCATACATGACTCTTGAAAGACTAGCTAGGTCCACTTGTGAAATTATCTATGCATGTTAGATATGAGGTTTAGGGAATACATGCTTGGACCCTGCATTGTTGATGTTTTCAGTTTTAGAGCATCCTCACTAAGCTTATAGCTTACGCTCTCATTTTCAACAATGCAGATCATTAGCGTGGTGTTAGCTCGGAGCAAGGCAAGAAGGGCTTTCCAAGTTTGTGGCTCAAGTACGGTTAATTATTATGTAGTAGTTAAGCAATGTGGCAAGAGTGTGTTTGTATGAGCTTGTATGACTCATTGGTGATTTTGATGCTTATGCTTGACTTGGGTTGTAAGCATGTTTACCTTGCCAAATGCTTTTTGATGTATGCATTTTGAATGTTAATATTGCTATGGTATGTAAACCCTTATGGGATGAATGATGCTTTTACTTATCAATGTTTTCAAGCATGACTTGTATGAAAGGCTAAGGTATATTTTTCATGTATATATGGTTGTTTAAATCCATGTCTTGTGAGTGTTTGAGTATGTTAAACCTAGGACGTATGCCTCTAGACTTTTCTTGATAGTGTGGTGTGCCTTTAGGGGTCCTAGGGGACCTTTAGACTTGTCAAGACTCACCTAAATCTGAATTTCAAAGGTTGCAGACAACCATCGTTTCGAAACGGGAAGGGTCGTTTCGGAACGGGTAGGCTTCAGAGACCCCGTATCGGAACGTGTTTCGATACGGTATGGCCTTTGAAACCCCTATTCCGAAACGCGTATCGGAAGGTTTTGGCTACTGGAATTTTGAGAAATTCACGAGATAAAGGTGTTTCGAAACGGGCCTAAAGGTTTCGGAACGGTCAAAATCTCGTTGACCACGAGAAGTTGACCATCGTGGGCGTTTCGGAACGGTTGGCCACCGTTTCGATACGACCCCTTGTATAGGCTATGGGGCAGTTGACCTGGTCAAGGCGTTTCGAAACGCCTCAAGGGTGTTTCGAAACGGCCTGTCTAAAAGATTAAAATTGGGCTGTTTAAATGTTGTTTTGGGTTCGAATGATTATCTCGTGTATGTTGTTCCGTTGTTTGATCACATAGGTCTAAAATGAACTTTCAGAGAAGATTAAGTTAATAAAAAAATAGGGTTGCTAACCGAGGGGGAACCTTAACGGGTTTCGCTTCAGTTTTCCCCGTGTGGCCCACTCGAACCGGTCATTCGGCCAGACCGGGACGAGGGGGTTACATTTGTTGGTATCAGATTCTGAGGTTACCGAGACCTCGGGCAGGTAAGTGAGGTAAGTTTGATATGTTAAGTGATTGTGTTGATTCGATGCATGCCTTGCCATGAATTCTTGATATTTGACTGTTCGCATGATGTTTTGAAGCATGAGTTGTTGTGTCTGGTGTAGAGTGTGTGCCCATTGCTACTATTACTTAATTTAAAAAGATTTTTTGTAAAAGGAGTACTTGAGCACTATTGGACCCTTGCTTTGATTAACGTAATCCCTATTTGTTTGTTGTTGTTGTAGTTATTACCTTGATAGCTGTACCATGAGTCCACGTGGGAGGCCTAGGATGGTTCGACCGGAACCACGGGCAGCGGCTCCAGGAGTTGAGCCAGTAGTTAGGGTTGAGGCTCAGGTGGGAGAGCCTGTGGTTGGAGTTGGAGCTCCTCCACCACCTCCACCACCACCACCTCATCCACCTAGAGTAGAAGGCGAGGTTGGGGCCGAAGGAGAGGGACCACAGGGAGGCCAAGGTGGCCAAGGACCGACCGGAATAGACTTAGCTCCGTTGGTTCAAGCGATAGCCGGGGCATTTCAGGCTGCAGTAGCTGGGGGGTCAGGCAGCACATCATCAGGGTGAGGGCACTGGTTTGCCTTTAGAGAGACTTCGGGGCCTAGGGGCCGAAGAGTTCAGAGGGTCTACTCTAGAGAGATCAGAGTTGTGGTTTGAGAAGACTGTCCGTATCCTTGCTCAGATGGGGTGTACTGGTGAGCGCAAGTTGGGATGTGTTGAGTCTTTGCTTCAGGGTGATGCCTACACTTGGTGGGTCACCATTACTACGGGTATGGATGAGGCCGAGATTACTTGGGAGTTCTTCGAGTCAGCATTCCGTAAGAAGTATTTGGGTCTGCGATACCTCGATGAGAGGAAAAGGGAGTTTATGGCATTGCTTCAGGGGAGTATGTCCGTGACAGACTATGAGATTCGATTTGTCAGACTGGGTCAGTATGCACCTGAGCTTGTCCCTACTGAGGTGGAACGTTGTAACGTTTTCGTTATGGGCTGAGTGAAGAGATCAAGACGTATACTCTAGCTTCAGACTACACTGATTTTGATGTCTTAGTCGCGAGGGCCAAGGACTTAGAGCACAGTTTGAGTTTGACCAGGCGGTCTGGTGGATCTAGTTCGGGTAAGAGGTCCAATAACTTTGATAGAGGTTATGCCAAGAGGCATCGGGACAACAGGCATCACTATGATCATAGACGTGGTGGCGGTAACCACGAAAGGGGCCAACAGGGCCAGAGAGCTGGTGGGAAGTTGCCCACATGTGCTACTTGCGGGAGGAACCACACCGGTTAGTGTTGGGGAAATTTCTATTCGTGTTGGAGTTGTGGGGCTAGAGACCACATTAGGCGTGACTGTCCACATCAGGTGGGACAGGCACCAGCTCAGGCTCCTGCTAGAGCCAATAACTTTCAGAGAGGTCGCGGGCGCGGTAGAGGTAACTTCCAGCCGGGGAACGATGGTCAGAGGAACATAACACATGTAGTTGCAGTTCAGCCGGAGGGCAGAGGTCAGGCCAGAGTTTACGCTCAGCGTGGGGATCAGCATGACACCGATGTGATCGCATGTAACTTCTCGATACAGTCTTTGGGTTTGCTTTCTTTGATTGACTCTGGGTCTACACATTCCTACATATTGAGTGAGCATGCACAGTCTTTGAACTTGACTTGTGAAATGTTAGAGGTAGGAGTTAGTGTTACTAGTTCCTTTGGGGACACGGTAGTAGTTAGAAAGATGTACCGAAGGTGTCCGTTGATGGTTCAGGGGCATGTGTTTGCAGTGGATATGATGAAGCTTCCTTTCTATGGTTTTGATGTGATTCTAGGTATGGACTGGCTCACGGAGCATAGAGCTAGGATAGACTTTGAAACTAAGAGGATTTTTTTTAGGCTCACAGATGACTATGAGATTGTAGTGGTGGGTGAGAACGTGAAGTTCTTGTCCAATGTGGTTTCAGTTTTAGAGGCTAAGAGGTTAGTTGAGTTGGGGTGTGAAGCATACTTGGCGTATGTGATGAACCCTAACATGAGTGAGGTTAGACCTCAGGACATCCGAACAGTATGTGACTTTCCTAGTGTGTTTCTGGAAGAGTTGCCAGGGTTACCACCGGACAGAGAGGTAGAGTTCACCATTGAGACTTATTCTGATTCAGCTCCTGTTTCGATTACTCCGTATCGCATGGCACCAAAAGAATTGAAAGAGTTGAAGACTCAGATGCAAGAATTGACTGATAGAGGTTTTATTTGGCCTAGTTCTTCACCTTGGGGTGCACTAGTTTTGTTTGTGAAGAAGAAAGATGGAAGCATGAGAATGTGTATAGACTACAGACAGTTGAACCAGTTGACAGTAAAGAATAAATATCCGGTTCCCAGAATTGATGACTTGTTTGACCAGTTGAGAGGAGCATCGGTCTTTTCGAAGATTGATTTGAGATCGGGTTACTACCAGCTAAAGGTAAGAGAGGTTGATGTACCGAAGACGACCTTTAGAAGTAGGTATGGTCACTATGAGTTCTTAGTCATGCCTTTTGGGTTGACTAATGCAGTTGCTTTCATGGACATGATGAAAAAGATTTTTCATCAATATCTAGATCAGTTTGTAGTTGTGTTTATAGATGACATCTTGGTGTATTCGCGAACTGAAGAAGACCATGACCGACACTTGAGACTAGTTTTGAAGACTTTGCTAGATCATCAGTTGTATGCGAAGCTAAGCAAGTGTGAATTATGGATCCGAGAGGTAGTCTTCCTAGGACATGTAGTGTCAGCCGATGGGATTAGAGTTGATCCGAAGAAGATTGAGGCCATTGTTGAATGGAAGCAACCGAAGTCTGTGACAGAGGTACGTAGCTTCCTAGGCTTAGCTAGATACTATAGAAGATTTGTAGAAGGTTTCTCTAAGTTAGCCGCATCATTGATACAGTTACTTCATAAGAGTGTTCAGTTTTAGTGGACAGATGCAAGATAGAGAGCCTTTGAGAAGTTGAAAGAAGCTTTGACCCAAGCACCGATCTTGATTCAGCCTGAGTCCGGGAAGGACTATGTAGTTTACAATGATGCTTCTTATGTAGGGCTAGGATGTGTTCTTATGCAAGACAAGAGAGTCGTGGCTTATGTCTCAAGACAGTTGAAGACCCACGAGCGCAACTATCCGACCCATGACGTAGAGTTAGCTGCAGTTGTGTTTGCTCTGAAGATTTGGAGGCACTATTTGTACGGTGAGAAATGCACAGTGTACACCGATCACAAGAGTTTGAAATAAATTATGACTCAGCGAGATTTGAATCTCAGACAGCGTAGGTGGTTAGAGTTGCTAAAAGACTACGATCTTACCATTGAGTATCATCCGGGTAAGGCCAATGTAGTGGCTGATGCATTGAGTAGGAAGATGGTCGTGAACTTGAGAGACATGTTTGCTAGATTGAGTTTGTCCGGAGATGGTGGCTTGATAGCCGAGCTTCAGGTTAGACCTACTTTAGGTCAGTTGGTTAGAGAGAAACAACTCTTAGATAGATCTTTGGCACCTCGCGTGCACGATATAGCCGAGGGTAGACCTTCAGACTACAGTTTCAACACCGATGGAGTTTTGTGTTTCAAGGATAGAATAGTTGTGCCAGAAGACAGTGACTTGAGACGTACGATCTTGACTGAAGCCCACAGTAGTCCGTTTGCTATGCATCCTGGAAGTACGAAGATGTACCGTGATTTGAAAAATGAGTACTTTTGGGTTGGCTTGAGGAGAGATGTAGCCGACTTTGTGAGTAAGTGCTTAGTATGTCAGAGAGTGAAGGCAGAACATCAGGTTCCCTCAGGTTTGTTACAGCCGTTGAGGATTCCGGAATGGAAATGGGAGAACATCACCATGGATTTTGTTTCGGGTTTGCCTTTGACTCCTACGAAGAAGAACTCAGTGTGGGTTATTGTGGATCATTTTACGAAGTGTGCTCACTTCTTGGCAGTCAATACTACTTACACTTTAGATAGATTGGCCGATTTGTACATTGGTGAGATTGTCAGACTGCATGGTGTGCCGAAGTCCATTGTGTCAGATAGAGATCTGCGGTTTACTTCTCGATTTTGGGAGTGTCTGCATACAGCTTTGGGTACCTGTTTGAACTTCAGCACGTCGTATCATCCACAGTCAGATGGTCAGTCAGAGAGAGTTGTTCAGATCTTGGAGGATATGTTGCGTTGTTGCATCATTGACTTTCAGGGTACGTGGGAGAAGAACTTGCCTCTAGTAGAGTTTTCTTACAATAATAGCTTCCAGTCAAGCATTCAGATAGCTCCGTATGAGGCCTTGTATGGCCGAAAGTGTAGAACTCCAGTTTGTTGGGCCGAAGTGGGACAAAAGTTGCTACCTATGCCGGATTTGCTCAAAGGGACAACTGACAAGGTAAAATTGATTTGTGATCGCTTGAAAGCTGCTTCGGATAGGCAGAAGTCCTATGCCGATTTTAAGAGGAAGGAAGTTGAGTTCTCAGTGGGTGAGAGGGTATTCTTGAAAGTGTCCCCGTGGAAGAAAGTGATGAGATTTGGCCGAAAAGGGAAGTTGAGTCCGAGATACATAGGACCGTATGAGATTGTGAAGAGGGTTGGTCCGGTTGCTTATCAACTGCGTTTGCCATCCGAGCTAGAGAAGATACACGATGTGTTCCATGTTTCGATGCTCCTTAAGTATAGGTCCGATCCATCACATGTTATGCCCGTAGAGGAGATTGAATTGAATCCGGATTTGACATATGAGGAAGAACCGGTTGAGATTCTAGCTTCTGACAGTAAGGTGTTGCGGGGTAGATCGATTGAGTTAGTAAAGGTGCGGTGGCAACGTCGAGGTGTGGACGGGGCCACTTGGGAGAGGAAAGAGGATATGGAAAAGCAGTTTCCGTATCTCTTTCAGTCAGGTAATTTCGGGGACGAAATTCCTTAAGTAGGAGAGAGTTGTAACGCCCATGTTTTGGGGTTAGGAGTTAGTTGGGTTTGCGGTTCGAGTCGGTAAAATAAAATAAAATCAATTCAACCTTAATTAAGATCTAATTGGGCTTTAATAAAAAAGGGAGGGACCAAAGAGGTAATTTGACCCAAAAGAATTTAAAAGAAAGACCACTTTAATGAAAAGTTGTCATCTTCTCTCCCCCACTCCCCCTCTCCAACGTGAAGTAGCCAAAAATCCTCTTTCAAACTCTCCCAAACTCAAATCACTATTCCATTGATTTGCAACTCAATTTCAAGACCATTTTGAGAGGTAAGGGCATTTTCTAATTCTCCTTTTCATCCCCTATCTCCCTATAGTCATAGATCTCAAAACTATGAACTTTTGAAATGTTAGGGTTTTGTTAAAGCTTGAGTTTTTACGGTGATTTTCACTTTGTTTTGAAATATAAAGTTAAGTTTTATTTTAATCACATTAAGATGTATTATATATGTCAAAATGGTTGGGTTTTGTTGAAAACCCGAAGTGGGTTCTTGGAGCAATTTTTGGGATGTCAAAACTTGATTTTTGGGTGGGTTTTAAGTGGAAATTAAAGGGCTGATGGTTTATATAGGCTAGGAGGATGTTTTTGGACCTTTTGGGGGTCATTTGGGTGATTGAAAATGGAAATTTCAGCTAGAGTTTGAGAGAGCACGAAAACTGATATATTTGGGGATTAATTTGGTTGGAAAATTGGGTGAAGTTAGTTTGAGCTCAAAGGTTGAGTGTTGATTGAATGTTAGCATTTATTGAGATTATTGGTTGTGTTTTTGGTTGGCTAGAAGCAAGAGGAAATGTCAAAGGAGCATTGGGATCGAATCCGGGCTCGTAAAAGATTTGCTTTGGTTGCTAAGGAAGGGGGTGAGTGGTTTTAATCATGTTTTAAAGTTTGGTTCGAGTGTGTGTAGTGTGTGAGTGAAATGTGCTTGGTAGGCCATTTCTATCTAATTCAAGTTGTTAATTTAGCTATTGACTTCCATTGAATGCTATGTGTATTGCCTATTCATGCTCTTGTGATATGTGGTTGATTTGTACATGTACTCTATGATATGTATATGTGATGAGCATGAGATGTGGTGATGGATATGTGTTATGATAAATGAAAATTGGCACTAATAATTTACCGAGTGTAAATGATCGATCATTAGGATTAGTGTGCACACAAATTGAGTCAAAACGAATGTGGCCTTGATGGCGTTAAGTCATCAAGGAGGAGTACGGTGATGTAATATTCCACCGGAAGCTATTATATATTCTACGGGATGATGAGTGGAATCCTATCTGTAGGGCATGTGGCGATGAGTGGAATCCCGCACATGCAAGGTCCGGTGATGAGTGAAATCCCACCGAGGTAAAGTGGTTGTTGAGATTTAAATCCGCACATCCGGGTAACTTGGGTTGTAAGCATGTTTACCTTGCCAAATGCTTTTTGATGTATGCCTTTTGAATGTTAATATTGCTATGGTGTGTAAACCCTTATGGGATGAATGATGCTTTTACTTATCAATGTTTTAAAGCATGACTTGTATGAAAGGCTAAGGTATATTTGTCATGTATGTATGGTTGTTTAAATCCATGTCTTGTGAGTGTTTGAGTATGTTAAACCTAGGACGTGTGCCTCTAGACTTTGCTTGATAGTGTGGTGTGCCTTTAGGGGTCCTAGGGGACCTTTAGACTTGTCAAGACTCACCTAAATCTGAATTTCAAAGGTTGCAGACAGTCAGCGTTTCGAAACGGGAAGGGTCATTTCGGAACGGGTAGGCTTCAGGGACCCCGTATCGGAACGTGTTTCAATACAGTATGGCCTTTGAAACCCCTGTTCCAAAACGCGTATCAGAACGTTTTGGCTACTGGAATTTTGAGAAATTCACGAGATAAAGGTGTTTCGAAACGGGCCTGAAGGTTTCGGAACGGTCAAAATCTCGTTGACCACGAGAAGTTGACCGTCGTGGGCGTTTCAGAACGGTTGACCACCGTTTCGATACGGCCCCTTGTATAGGGCTCTAGAGCAGTTGACCTGGTCAAGGCGTTTCGAAACGCCTCAAGGGTGTTTCGAAATGGCCTGTCTAAAAGATTAAAATTGGGCTGTTTAAATGTTGTTTTGGGTTTGAATGATTATCTCGTGTATGTTGTTCCGCTGTTTGATCACATAGGTCTAAAATGAACTTTCAGAGAAGATTAAGTTAATAAAAAAATAGGGTTGCTAACCGAGGGGGAACCTTAACGGGTTTCGCTTCGGTTTTCCCCGTGTGGCCTACTCGGACCGGTCATCCGGCCAGACCGGGACAAGGGGGTTACACAGGGAGACATGTTTACTATTGCATTCCCTTTTATAGCTTTTTGGCTTACATAAACCAAATCGAATTCATATAACAAAATCCGACATCTGTCCATTCTTCATGTTAGTGTAGTTGACCCCATCAAATATTTAAGAGGATCAAGCTTTGAGATTAACCAGGTTTTATGATACAACATGTATTGTCTTAGTCTCATGGTAGTCCAAGCCAAGGCACAACATAATTTCTCGATTAGAGAATATCTCGCTTCGCATTCTGTGAACTTCTTGCTGAGATAATAGATTGCCCTTTCTTTCTTTCCCGACTCGTCATGTTGTACGATTACGCATCCCATAGAATTCTTGAAGACAGTTATGTACAAAATTAATGGCTTATTTGGGATAGGCGAAATTAAAACCAGGGCGTTCGACAAGTAGTGCTTGATCTTGTCTAAAGCTTCTTGACATTTATTATTCCATTCCCCTGGGTTATGCTTTTTGAGGAGACGAAAGATCATATCACATTTTTTTGTTAACTGTGAAATGAACTGAGCAATGTAGTTTAATTTACCCAAAAAACCTCTCACTTCTTTCTAAGTGCGTGGGGGTGGAAGATCTTGAATGACCTTGACCTTATCTAGATCAACTCCAATGCCCATTTCACTAACTATAAAACCCAACAATTTTCCTGATGCAACCCCAAAGGTACATTTGGTTGAATTCAGCTTTTATTGGTATTTTCTTAGTCTCAAGAATAGTTTTCTCAAGACTGCCATGTGTTCCTCTTCTGTTTGGGATTTGGCAATCATGTCATCGACATACACTTCAATTTTTTTGTGTATCATATCATGGAATAGAGTGACCATGGCTCGTTGGTATGTTGCCCCTGTATTTTTAAGTTCGAAAGGCATTACCTTATAACAAAAGGTTCCCCCACTGTGTCACGAATGTAATCTTGTCCATATCTGTTGGGTTGTGTGGGGCTCGATTCGATCAACCAATTTAGCTCACCAAGTGGTGGAGAGGTGGATATTTGGGTGGAAGGGTTGTGGAAGCTAGAAAGATTAAAGACACAATGATTTATAGTGGTTCGGCCTTCTAACAAGCACCTACATCCACTACCTTAGCTTCCCACTAAGGATTTCACAATCAATCCACTAATTGATTCGTCCCCTTTTCTAGGATTAGGAGGAAACCCTTACAACCGATCAAGCTTCTACCCAAGCCTTGATCAAACCCTCTTTTTCAAAGAGAAACAAGAAAGCAAACTTAAACCCTCTAATAGGTGTTTGTTTGCACAATGAAGCACTCACCCAAAACCTAAAACACTTGAGCAAATTTGACAATTTTGGCTCACTAGTGTTTGTCTATACAAGAAATGACACTTTAAGCACTAAGACAATTTCTTGATCATTTGTTGATTGACAATTGAAGCATTAACCTTCTCTTGATGCTTGGAGGTCCCTTTTATACTCCCAATTGAGTTTGTAGCCGTTACTAGCCGTTGGGATCAAATTGGAGCCGTTGAGGACTTTAATTCCCTTCATAAATGCTGTTCTGTAGCTACCGGTATCGATACACGTGAAACGGTATCGATACGACCTTCTTGAGGAAATAGCCGTTGGGCTCTTGCCAGCATAGGGTATCGATACACTTGGAACGGTATCGATACGACCTTCATATGAACTAGCCGTTGGGCTCTTGCCAGCCTGGGCGTATCGATACGCTTGAGGGCGTATCGGTACGGCTAGATATTTAAATGGCCGTTGGGAACTAGCCGTTGGGGTAGTTGAAATGGGATCGGTACGCTGACGTGGCGTATCGAAACGACCCCACTCCGTATCGATACACTAAACCCTCGTATCGATACGGGTTTTGACAGTGGCCAAACTGAGCCAAAAAGGTATCGGTACGGGTACAACCGTATCGATACTAGTGACTTGAAAACACAAGTTTGGCTGTTTAAAACATGAAAAATCTTTGCCAAAAACCTCTTAAAATACCTCAAACATAAATTCAAGTTGTTTGGACTTAAAACCAAGTTTTAAATTCTTTTCAAATTAGTCCAAAACATTTTTCAATTATTATATCAAAACATTAGTTCTACAATCTCCCCCTTTTTGATATAATAAAACTAACTTGAAAAATTGTTTGGGATTCTCCCCCTTAAACTTTAAAAATGTGAATAAGATATTAAATGTATGAAATCAAATAAAGCTCCCCCTTATTCATTTGAAAACTCAATTTTTCAAAACCATACCATTTCTCCCCCTTTTTGTTATATCAAAAAGAATTTAAACATTAAGTTCAAAATAACAATAGAGGTAAAAAATTTTGACACAAATAAGAGTTTGGTTTAAAATTGGCTCCCCCTTACTCAAAGCATCATCAAAAGAGTTAGTCCATCAAATATGATCATCTAGTTGAATAAACTAAAAAATAAGACAAATTAAATCAAAACAACTAGAAATTTTACCAACACTTGAACCCAAGGGAGGATGTGAAGCCTTCCTTCTTCAAGTGTTCTTCCTTGTGTGTATGGAGCTCCCCCTCAATGTTTGACTTGTTGAACATCTCCATCACACCTACAATAGACAATCAAGTAATTTTTGGTATCCAAATTGCTTTGAATCCATAAACGTTAGTTGCACAAAATTTAGTTCCCTTAGGAATCCATTTTTCAATTTCATCCTTTTTAGTTGAAGTGGTTAGTCCTTTTGGGACCCAAACACTTCTAAAACATTTTCCATTCACAAATCTAGGGGCACTAGATTGTCTAACATAAAAATTTGATTTTCCAAAATTGTTTTTCTTTTCAAGCTCTTTGGAAATCAAATCTTTTTCTACTTGAACATTTTGAAGCAATTTTTGTAAATCAAGACATTTTAGTTCAAATTCTTCAAGTTTTGCTTCAAGTTCAAGTTTTGTTTTAGAAAGCAAATCATTTTGAATTTTTAACTTTGAAACCAATTTATTGTTTTTCAAAATGTGGCTTTTAAAATCTAAAACCAATTCATCATAGGCATCTTGTAATTCATCAAAAGTGTAAGAACATGAAGTAGATGAATTAGAAGTTACCCTTGAATCTTCTTCGATGGCCATAAGGCAAAGGTTGGCTTGTTCATCATCGGTGGAGTCCTCATCACTCCAAGTAGCCACATGTGCCTTCTTCTTATGGCTTGAAGTGCTTGCCCTCTCATTTCTCTTAGGTTCTCGTTCAAGCTCTCTCAAAGCTTTCTTCATGAACGGGGCACACTTCTTGAAGAGATGAACTATCTCTTCATCTTCATCCTCCTCTTCACTTATGTAGACATGATGGCAAGTGGAGGATTTGAGAGCCATGGCACTTGCATTGATGCCAAGCTCTTTGATTTTCTTCTCTCCCATAGCTCTAATTTCTTCCCTCTTCTTCTCATCCTCTTTGTTTTTCTTCATGATTTGATGAGTAAGAAGTGACCCCATTAGTTCATCAAGCTTCAAAGTCTTCAAATTTTTGGCTTCGATGATGGCGGTCCTCTTTGAGTCCCAAGACTCGGGAAGTGAGTAGATGAGCTTTCGAACAAGCTTCTCCTCCGGGATGGCTTCTCCATAACCTTTAAGACCATTGGTGATGGTGGAGAACCTATCAAACATCTTCTCAATGTTCTCTTCCGGATCCATTTTGAAGTTCTCATACTCCAAGGTTAGGAGCCCAATCTTGGTCTCCTTGACTTCATTTGTCCCCTCGTATGTGACTTCAAGCTTGTCCCATACCTCCTTGGCACTCTCACAAGAAGACATCTTCTCATAGATGGATGGACCAAATGCACAAAACAAGATGTGCAAGGCTTTGCAATTTAGCTCCATCTTCTTGCGATCGTCGGCACTCCACTCCGCTTTATTTCTTTTAGGCACGAATGGGCCATCTTCAACTACATCCCATAGCTTGTAATCTTTTGATTTGATGAAGAACTTCATCTTTGTCTTCCAATGGGCATAGTGGTCTCCGTCGAAGAAAGGCGGTTTGTCGATGGATTGCGCCATTTGAGCCGGTTGATGAAATAGTGATCGAGCTTGCCGGATCTTCTCAATAGGATGTGAATCCTCTTCGATTGAGCCAAGCTCTGATACCAATTGTTGGGTTGTGTGGGGCTCGATTCGATCAACCAATTTAGCTCACCAAGTGGTGGAGAGGTGGATATTTGGGTGGAAGGGTTGTGGAAGCTAGAAAGATTAAAGACACAATGATTTATAGTGGTTCGGCCTTCTAACAAGCACCTACATCCACTACCTTAGCTTCCCACTAAGGATTTCACAATCAATCCACTAATTGATTCGTCCCCTTTTCTAGGATTAGGAGGAAACCCTTACAACCGATCAAGCTTCTACCCAAGCCTTGATCAAACCCTCTTTTACAAAGAGAAACAAGAAAGCAAACTTAAACCCTCTAATAGGTGTTTGTTTGCACAATGAAGCACTCACCCAAAACCTAAAACACTTGAGCAAATTTGACAATTTTGGCTCACTAGTGTTTGTCTATACAAGAAATGACACTTTAAGCACTAAGACAATTTCTTGATCATTTGTTGATTGACAATTGAAGCATTAACCTTCTCTTGATGCTTGGAGGTCCCTTTTATACTCCCAATTGAGTTTGTAGTCGTTACTAGCCGTTGGGATCAAATTGGAGCCGTTGAGGACTTTAATTCCCTTCATAAATGCTGTTCTGGAGCTACCGGTATCGATACACGTGAAACGGTATCGATACGGCCTTCTTGAGGAAATAGCCGTTGGGCTCTTGCCAGCATAGGGTATCGATACACTTGGAACGGTATCGATACGGCCTTCATATGAACTAGCCGTTGGGCTCTTGCCAGCCTGGGCGTATCGATACGCTTGAGGGCGTATCGGTACGGCTAGATATTTAAATGGCCGTTGGGAACTAGCCGTTGGGGTAGTTGAAATGGGATCGGTACGCTGACGTGGCGTATCGAAACGACCCCACTCCGTATCGATACACTAAACCCTCGTATCGATACGGGTTTTGACAGTGGCCAAACTGAGCCAAAAAGGTATCGGTACGGGTACAACCGTATCGATACTAGTGACTTGAAAACACAAGTTTGGCTGTTTAAAACATGAAAAATCTTTGCCAAAAACCTCTTAAAATACCTCAAACATAAATTCAAGTTGTTTGGACTTAAAACCAAGTTTTAAATTCTTTTCAAATTAGTCCAAAACATTTTTCAATTATTATATCAAAACATTAGTTCTACAATATCATCAGGATACATCTTTATTTGGTTATAGCCTGACAAACTGTCCATAAAGGAGAACAACAAGTGTTTTGTTGTATTGTCGACCA